>JASDQU010790051.1:142358-155089 GCA_032191745.1 Picea mariana | reverse complement strand
TAGTCATTATCTACTTAAACAATTCCAGACCCTACAACACTAAGATATGTATCATCACCAACATATATTTGTTTGGTGTTACATTCATTAAGAACTAAAAAATGGCCTTATCCTTAGCCATATGATAAGATGCTCCAGAGTCAATAAGCCACTCATCAAAATAAGTAAATGTTGCATTAAAGGAGAGACCAAAAGCAAAAAGTGCATGCCATGAAAAGAAGAGTTAGAAGAAGAAGAAGAAGAATCAAGATTGGTATTTTTCTTCTTCATCATTGCTTCTAAGGCCTCCTTCATTTTGAAACATTTAGACTCGAGATGACCATTTCGCCCAAAAAAATTGCAATGCATGATCTTATTACTTTTTTAATTTTGGTCCTTTGTCACCATTGGGAGTAGAAGATGGTTGAAAGAGTTTGGGACCCTTTTTTTCTTGTTATTGCAAGGATGTTGCTTCTTTGTATGCTTGGCTTTATCTTTATGTTGGGCCATTAAGGCTTTGTTGTATGTACCTACACCGCTAATCACTCCAATATGCAATATATTGTCTTGCTATCTAATCAAAGAATCACAAAAAGACTCAAGACAAGGTTCTGTGTATGAATCCCCTAAACCTTATCTAGTGGCATAAAAGGTAGATACAAACATAGAATATGCAGTACCTATCGTAACAAGAATAACATATATACATCGACCATCATTCATATTTATTTCACATTCTTTAAGTGAAATTCTAAATGTTTTGAACTTAGATAAATAATATCCAATACAAGGGAAATTATTAAGACGTAAATACATTATCTCATTCTCGAGTTGGTGGGATCGAATCACATTGTGTTTACCAAATATATTATTAATCTTATTCCAAATTTCATCTAGGTCATCAATTCCTTGAATATGAAACTATAAATCAAAAGAGATGGACATTCTGATTAATCCACGTGCTTCATCATTTTTATTATCCCATTTGGTTTTGTTTTCAGCATTACTAGGGGCCTTTTTTTCCTAAGCCCCTTTACTTCTTAGTACATCCTCCATATCAGATTTCCATAAGAAGTATTTGGTACTGGTAAGCAAAATATCACTTGGAGTATCCACATTAAAATATTTAGGTAATATGGATTTAAAAGAAAAAATTGAATGTCGAGATGGAAGTCTCTCGAAAAAATAGGTCGTTTAAAAAAAATGACACTAAAAATGGAGTTCAGATGTAATAGTTATTCCTTTTTAAAAAAAAGAATAAATGGTAAACAAAGTGCCATGTGGCAGGTAGAAGTTGGCCCACATTGTGATGGATGCACAACGAGGTGGCTGAGTGAAAAAAATACCCTCTTTCTCTAACTTTCCCTATAACCTCACTTTTACAAATAGTTACGTATGAAGTGACCCACTTTTATAGAATAAGTGAGAATCACGTTTACAATGAAGTTACTTTATAAATTAAAGTTGCATGCAAAAAGTAATTAAAAAAGAATATTAAAGTTAATTATAGTGATTCACTTTTATAATTTAAGTGAAATGCACTTTATAAAAAAGTTGTGAGTTATAGATAGAGACTTGAACTCAAGACCTCTTATTAAATAAATAAAAAAATTCAACTAAGTGAGCTAATGAAAAATATACATCAAATTTGATGGAGGGGGAGTTTTTTTTTACTCTTTTCCTTGAAGTGTGTGCTTACCCCCAAAACGTTTGTTTTTTCCTACAAAAAACTTCAACACAGATGCACCCAAAAAAAAAAAAAAAATCGAAGAAAAAAATTTGAATCTCAACAATAATGGTGTCAGATCTCAGTGAACTTACCCAGAAAATGCAATTTTTCTTTGTGTTTCTAATTTGTTGAGTTCGCATAAAGCACATAATAAATAGCATGCGTAGATAGAAAACACTTTCCGCTCCATTTCTAATTTATTGAGATCACATAGAGTGCATGGAAAATAACATATTCAAACATGAAAGAGTAGAAAACTAGAAATAGAAACAAAAAATTTAAATATTTACTCTATAAAAAAACTTAAAATGGCATATTCAAAGTTTATACCTCTGGATCTGACAAAAATGGTCGTATCTTGGAAAAATGGAAATCTTTTCAAGTGAAACGAAAAGCATTTCCAACTAAAATCGACGCTCCAGACACAATGAAATAGTCCACTTAGTCTAGAATGCACAAAAATAGTAGAAACCATAAATGCGACAACATAGGTTCAATTCTCTATCTACCAAGGGAATGGGTCTTCAAACAGACTTTGATACCATTTTTGACAAAACAAGGTATTCCCACACAAGATAAACATCATAAGAAACTACTCACACAACTAGATTAAAGATCATAACACAAATGTTTTTATGTGGTTAAAATCCTCGAAGAGGGAAATAGTGCACGACCCTAGCCAAAGTGACCACATGAAGAAATATATTAATGCAAAAGAAAAATATTTTACAAGAGAGTTTTTCAAAATTGATCATCAACAAATGACCCTCCATGCTATTTAAATAGAGATTATGGACCAATTAGGTGTGAAACCATGGATTGATATAGTTGTTAAGATCAAAGAGAATATGAGTCATCAAATCACTCTATGTATAGAACATATAGTGACCATTGAATTACATAACTACAAATACATACTAAAGAAACACACTTTAACCTAAAAACACATTAAAACAAACTGATTTTCACTAATTACTAAATGTCTAAATATCCTAACATTTATTGTAACCATAGATCATATATACTATGAACATTGTTATATGTAAATTAATATCCAACTTTAGACATTATTGTTATGTTACTATACAAATTGATTTTAATGTCAACATTAACTTTATCAATAAGACCAATTATAAATGAAAACTATGTTAGAGACATCACATCATCCTAATTACATATCCAAGCAATTTCCAACATACCAAACTTCTCAAAATTCTCTCCATTTGGTCCCTCAACATCCATAATTATGTTTACATGACATAAAGAAAACAAATAAATCCTTTCATTAAAGAGTTTTGAAAAATATTAAGATCTAGTCCCTTAGTATCCATAATTATGTTTACATGAGATAAAGAAAACAAATAAATCCTTTCATTAAAGTTTTTGAAAAATATTATGTTTTGAAATGTTAATTATTCTACCATAGAATTATAAATAAATTATAAATTGTATTTTAGTGTCATGCCAAGATTCAATTATTTTATTAGGTAGTGAAAAATCATCTTAATGATTGTACTGTAAGAACTTTATGAAAAAAATTCTAAACGTGTTTATTACAAGTGATTTAATTAAATAGATAATTTCTTTCTTAAGTTATGAAATTAAGTTTGGAATTTGATCACTCGTTTATTTTTAATTTATTGTGATGGTGTTTTTTATTGACAAATAAATTTAGAGGGAATGCTATTAAATAATTATAATGATATCATTAATTATATTATAAACATAAATTTTCAATATTAGTTTTTTATCATTAACTATATTATAAACATAAATTTTCAATATTTTTATCATTAACTATATTATAAACATAAATCTCAATATCATATAATTTTTGAATCAGTTAATTTATACATTTTCATATTGTTCAATTTCATATAATGTGTTCCTAGAAACAACTAGGATGTTGGGATGTTATATTCTTTGTAGTGGAAACTCAGTCAATTGACTGGCTAATCAAGGATGATCGACTGGGTGATTGATTGAATGAATGGTTAAGTCAATTCGATGGTCGACATTTTATCCGACTAGAAGCCAAAAGACGATCAACTAGATGGTTGATTGGTAGCCGATTGGTATTTGACTAGTGGTCAAAATTGGAGACAGAATCCTGAGAATTACAACATCTCAGTCTATCATCTTCATGGATCTGTAACCATTTTGGGCGCCATTAATTAGGGGTTTTATATAGAATATTCCTATAAATATGGAATTATGTAAGACTCTCGAGAGAGGAAAAAAGATGAAATGTCTATTGGTCATGAAGAGGAAGCCGAATGGTTGTAGAGTTGTCCTTGCAATTGATCAAGGGAGTAATATAATGAATTGGTCTTAGATATGGATCAATTTTAATCATGTAACTCTTTATTTGGTGAATGAATAAGACAACATAAGAGTGGGAGTCACTGAAGCATTGTTGGTTTTCCTGATTAAGAGTTTCCAAGGTAAATCTTTGTGTATTGTATGTGATTGCCATTGTTTTACTTCCTGTTTTCAATTCTGTCTTTTCTCTCTTTTTAAGTTTAGTTTCTCTACATTTGGTATGAGAGAAAGGTTGGGTAGATCTTGTATCTGATCATATCTTGGCTTCAAGGGGACGCATTTATCGTTGAGGGTTATATTATCACATGATCCAACACTTGTGCAAAGCCTTCATGAGATGCTTGATAAGTGTAACATAAGGAAGTAATTTCCAATGCCAACTAAGCAATTACTTCCCTCATTTTAGTGAAGGATCAAGGTACAACACAAGGGAGGATTCCCTAGTAACCTCAAAGGATCCCATATCAAGACTAGGTAATTCTACAACCCCTTACTCTTGGTTACTTGATTGTACCATTAGTTAGGTCATGGTTTAAGGCTAAGTCAAGGTGGTTTAGACGAGGCAAAATAAATGTGTGTGTGAGGGGTCTTTCTAAGACAATCAATGATAACTATCAATTCAAAGAGTAAAGTAAATGCCTCGAAACACTAACTATCAAAGAAAAAGAAATGGTTGTAATAAAATTTGTGATAAAAGATTATTCACTTCAGCAATAACAAGTTTATGACAACATAAATAAATCAATCCTAATTTAGTAAAGATGTAAATGGAAAATATGCTAAATGCAAGCTAAAATACTAACAAATCAATATCCAATGATTGTTGAAATAAAACAACATTAAATACTTAAAACAAATAAAATATTTCAAGCCCTAATGGCTAAAAATTGCAATAATGCGGAAATAAATGATGTTAGAGATGATTCTAGGTTAAGAATGCAACTAAACCCTAGATGTTAGACTAATAATGACTAAAAATGAAAGATGCAATNAGAGAGAGAGAGAGAGAGAGAGAGAGAGAGAGAGAGAGAGAGGGTCACTTACAAAAGAGAAAAACTAGTGTAGTCTTAATTCCTTGGGCATATGGAGTCTAACATGCAACCTCTATGGAGGATAAAAGAAAAAGAAAAATTAGGAATAAAAACCCTAGGGGAGTACAATCACAAACCCTAGGTCTAAATAATCTAGGAAAACAAATTAGGGGAGTACAATAAAAAACCCTAAATGTCATCCTATGTCTTCCAATGCTTCTAACAAGAGATGGAGGTGAAAAAACTTTAGAGGAGTACAATCACAAGCTCTAGAATTTAATCAATACGGTTAAGTCTAGGGGATTACACACACAAGACCTGAAATTAAGCTTATATAATTCAACATGATTAAAACAGATGATAACAAGGGAAGGGAGCTCAATTGCAAGCCTTCATAGGGTTTAAAAACAACATTTATCCAAGGAAAACAAGATATCATGCAAATTATCACCTCTTTGACAAATCATTCACCTAATAAACCAAGAATAAACCATTAAACACTTGAAATAACACTTACTAGTCAAGTCGTTGGCATGAAAGAAACCCTAGAACATGAATCATCCACAAAGATATGAAGAAAAATCCACAAGATCACTCTCCAAGAGGTGTGCACAAATACTCCACGATGAAAAATAAGTATAGAAGACAAGATAAGTGATTCTTCACAAGTGTGAGTTATCATTTAAAAGTGAGGAAGCACTAGTATTTTTATATGAGGAAACCATAGCTCTTTGCCTCTCTAAAGGCCCTAAAAATCATAATATCCATAATACAAGGTGGATAGGTCTAGGCTTACCCCCCAAAAATCCTCCAACATAAAGATAAAATGAAAATACATAAAAATGTCCTCTTAAATTCCTACACATGTGAGTGTAAGAGGCTCAAGAGGATGACACCATCTCCTTAAGGGGAAATAAGGCCTCCAAAGGCCACGTGTATCCCTAAAAGGTGAAAATCATCATGGTAGGTCACATATCCTCACCAAAAGGTCACATCTCCTCATCAAAAAGTGCTAACTCATTATCACCAATGCTAGGTCAGCCCAAGAAATCATCAACGCACATCAAGCATGGCATCATCATGAATATGTAATATCCTCATCAACACTCACGTCATCAACCCCAATATAACATCCTCAAAGGGAATAATTTTCATGGTGAGGGGCTTCATGCCCCCTGAGTAGCCAATCAAGCCATAGTTGCAACATCCAAGCTCACTAGTCCAAAGTCCAAGGTCCAGGAGGTGTGGGAAGGTGTCCCAGGGTAAGACAAATCATCAAAGGACCCAATTCTTTGCATCAAGGGCTCAATGTCCTCAATATAGTGCATCCTAGGCATCACCATGAAAAATTCCTCCAAAGGACCATGTCAAGTGTGCATCACGATCAATCAAGGTTCACAAAATCGGGTAACACCAACAACTACAAGATACAATAGTTATTAGAATCATACAAAGTAAGCCACAACTTAATACAAAAACCACTTAAGCAATTCACATCAGGTATCTTCTTCAAACTTTAAACTATCACAATACTTTATGTAATTTTCCATATTTAGGTATGGCAGGGCCATCACAAGATTCTATTAGGTGTGCCAATACCCAAGTAGAGGAGTAGCTCCCAAGAAACCCTTCAAAGTGTAAGTACAAGTGAATGAGGTGGCATGGGATTTACTTCATGTTTATGGTGTCATTGAAATGCAAGGTCATGTGTGGGTTCATATCAATGAGCACCTTTGTAGAGGGATCACTTGGTGCTTGAGTTACCCTTTCCTCAATAGTGTGTGTATTCCAAACCCCTTCTTTCCTTTTGATATTATTTTATTGCTTTGGAAGTCCCCTTTTCAAGTTCATTCTTTTGTCATTTTTCTTACTGGGATTAAGTCCTTTTAATTTATATGCATTCAGTGCATTAGGACTAGGGCCGATCACCTCATAGTGAGGGGGTAGAGCTCAATATGACCTTTGGATTTTGATTTGGTCATTTTTCATCCCATTATTTCTTCTTTCTTTTATATCATGTTTTTTTATTATTTTTACCAACTGCATCAACCTTGACATTCTATCCCTTCTTCTCATAAGAGGATGAGGCACAGACCCTTTTGGGATACATATAATAACCATTTCCAAATATGGTACAACGAAAGGAAAATAAATGGAATGGAGTGGTACATTACCCCTATCAAGGCCTCCTAGTAGTACCCCTGTTCCCAAAGAGTGATAAGATTAGACTAGGACACATGTGATGAGAACCAAGGTGAAATGTTATGAACCAAGCACCTTGGAAATGAGAAAAAGTCAATGAATACCCTCCACTTCAAGGGGAAAACGTACTTTTACAATATATCCAAATCACAAGACAAAATATGATGTTCCTAAGACTAGGTATCCTTCGTATATATAGGAGACAAAGGGTACAATTATAATGAAAGGGTATAATGAAAGGTTCTAGCTAACCTACTAATATAACAAATAAACTAATAATTAATTCTTATTAGGGCCTTAACATATATCCCCTCTTTAAAAAACAAATTCCCTCAAAGCTTGTAATTTATGGTGTTTCTTCACGAACTGCTCATTTTCCCATGTAGATTCTTCTAGAGACCTATTCTTCCATTATTAGGTACTCCATAATGGTTATATTCTAAATAAATAGAGAACAATGATCTATAACTTTTTCTGGTTCACAAATCAACTTCCTTTCTTCATCTAATTTTGGAAGTTCTATTTGCACTGGCATAGTTGTCCCAAAACCTTTTTTAGGCAAGATACATGAAAAACCTTATGAATGCGAGAAGAAGGAAAATATGACTCATATGCCACTTGTCCAATCCTATGAATAATCTTGGAAGGTACATAAAATTTTGGAGCTAATTTCTGATTCTTCATTTTCTTAAGCGTAGATTGCTTATAAGGTTGTAGTCTCAAAAATACACAATCACCATCCTCAAATCATCTTCCACTTCAATGTTGATCTGATTGTTGTTTCATCTTATTTTGCGCCATTTGAAAGTTTTAATTAAGAATTGTCAAAGTTTCTTTAATATTCTCCATATGTGACTCAGTTTCTTGTACTTTGGACCTATATTGCAAAAAGTATGAGATACTAGGAGATGGATATCCATAAAGGGCCTCAATTGGGGACATTTTAGTAGATGTGCGATAGGTAGTATTATACCACCATTCTGCGAGAGGAAGCCACTTCAGCCATTGAGATTTATTGTCTAAAGAATAACATCGTAGATAACCCTAGAAACATTTTTGAACTATTTTTGTTTGAACATTTGTTTGTGGACGATATGTTGAACTCATAGCTAGTGTTTTTCCACTCATCTTCCATAATTTTTCCAAAACTTTCATATGAATTTTGGATCTATATCACTTACTATTACTTTAGGAAGACCATGAATTCTATGAATTTCTTTCATGAACTTTTCTGCCACTTGGTTTGATGTATATGTACTTTGAATTCCGCAAAAAATGTGCTTATTTTGTGAGTCTATCAACTACCAAAAAAATGACATCCTTACCTTTAGATTTTGGTAACCCTGTAATGAAGTCCATTGATATATCTTCCCATATTTGATTAGGTATGTGTAATGGTTGAAGTAACCCTGGAGATTTTATAGTCTCTCCTTTATTTCTTTGGAAAACCTAACATTCTCTTACAAATTTTTTAATATCTTTCTTCATTCCTTCCCTAAAGAAATATTTTTTTATGCTTTGATATGTTTTAAAGAACCCTACATGTCCTTGCATAGGAGAGTCATGGGAATCCCTTAATATTTTTTCTTCAAATTTGATTGATGGCATACAAATAGTCTATCCTTATACCAAAGTATATCTCTCTTCCACTCCAAATGTTCCATAGAGTTCATCCACTCCTTTATACATTGTATTTTTTGTTTAGTACTATCTGTTGGGCACTTTAATTGTCTAAATAAATAGATACTTAAGGTGTTCAATATGAATTGTCAAACCCAGGGAAGTTTTGTTATTGTAAGATAATTGTGCATAGTTTATGCTAGATTATGAAAGAAAACACTAATCAAGTTGTAGTAAGGTAAATTAATAGTAAAAGAAACAGAGTTGAAAAGATGAACACTAACACAAGTTGTTGACACAGCTGGAGTTCTAATCTATTGTTGAAGAATTGAAATCACACTTGCGTAATTGAAATCTAATTTCCAGGAGTAGAATTTGATGAGTGTATAAGAATCCTGGATTATCTAATCTATTCTAATTTTCTATATTACTCTTGCAGAAGGAAGTTCTGTGCTAATTGCTGAAAGGAAGTCTACTTAATTACAGAAAGGGAATTCACACTTCTATTTACTTTTGCTTGAAAACATAGATTTAATCTAATTCATAAAAGGAATTAACTTTCAAAGCGATTGTCCATCAGTATTCAACAATTGATTCTAACTCTCATGAGACACACTGATGCACATTAACAGAAAGGGACTAAACTGTAACAAAAAATGTATTCTAGAAATGCATGAACAGATAAATAACACAACTGTAATTAATCAAAGAAGTTAATCTAAAATTCACAATAGAGGGGAGTCTATGAGGAAGGTGGGCCCTTTCCTTCTCACTGAATCCTCTTGAAAAGACTACAGTAGGTCGGAGAAGCTCAAATCACTTCTTTATTAAATCGCCAAAAATGTTTAGATACAAAATGATTCACTTCAATCCCTATTCCACAGCTGATCTTCACTCCCCAATGATTACAAAAGCTTTGTTATTTAAAGAAAGAGACATTCAGTTAAAACGGACTTAGAACAACCTTGAGAATCAGAGATTCTCAGGCTATTCATATGATATAAAAGATCTGTCATCTTCACAAAATCTAGAAATGATCTTGATCACTAGCATGAGCCAAAACGTGTAACAACCTTGAGGATCCATCTTTAGAATACAGATTTGAATGATATGCCAGCTTCCAGAATCAATGGGAATCTATTGCAACAGTTGTAACAGCTTCCAAGAAAGGTGTGCAGTTGTTGTATTCATGTAACAACATGCAGAACTGGCGCACAACTGTAACAACTAGTGTAACAACAACGATCTTTCTTCAAGACTTGGTTGTTTTTCTTTAATATACACATTTTGATCATTAGTTGAACATTCATGGGTAAAATATGAGAAACACTACCAATCAAACATGTTAAGTAAATAAGAATAGAAAAGCAAGATCAATGATTCATACCTTGGGAAAAATGTCTTAGCAAACATGATATTAGGCATTTTAGCATAGAAATGATAAGGTTCAATGAGCAAAAGACATAGTGAAAAAGGAACATTTCTAGATCCTAACATGCCCCCCAACTAAAGACATTACATGTCCTCATGCAATCCACATTCAAGCCTTACTCTGAATCTGAGTCAGGGAAGTGACTCCTTCAGTGCAATTTTCTAAGACCAATGACTAAGTACCAGTATGAGAAAAAGCAATCAAATCACCTGTGTGTACCCCAACATCTGTTGTTTCAAAAATCTGTCGAAGTCTCATTTTCTTCAAGAACAAAATCAGTTTGAGTTTCTTGAGTTACAACTTGTAAGTGTAACAGAGGTTCTTGTGTAAATGTTGCCGGTAAACTAACAACTACTCTATTACCTTGAGATCTCTTCTTCCTTACTAGTTCTTGTGGAGCAGTAAGGTCATATTCCGTATTGACTGAGAGATTGGATGGTTCTTTAGCATGACCAGTGATTGGTACTTTCACTATTTTATACCCTGCTTGAAAGTAAATATTACCACATTCATAGAACATGTGCTCTCTATTTTCATTCATAACAGTTGCTACCTATGCTAATATATCCAAAGTTGACTCCTCTGGATTTTTCTATCGAGCAACCTGCAATTCCTTCTTTAGGGAATCCAACTCTTCTTTGAGGCTTTCATTTTCCTTCATCAGTTCAATAATCCTGGAATTTTTTGTACCATGTATCTTCATCTCAATTTGAGAAAACAACTGAGCAAGTGGCACATCGTCATTATCCTCTCTATTTTGTGTAATTGGTTCTTGTGTGGCAGATACATTGATGATAGATGGTTCTTGTGTAACAACTAATTATGGAATGACTGGTTCTTATGGGACAATCTCTTCCTGGGTATTTGGTTCTTGTGTAACAACTAATTTTGGCATGACTGGTTCTTGTGGGACAGTCTCTTCCTGGGAAGTTGGTTCTTGTGTAACAACTAAGTTCTAGGAAGAGGTTGGTTCTTGTGTCACAGTCATGTTGTTGGAAGGGAATGGTTTTTGTGTAACGGTCACTTATTTAACAATGGAGGATAATGGACGGAGAATGCACATTTCCTGTTCCATATGCTTCCATTCAACTGCTGCTCCAGTAGACCTCATTGACCTAGTTCTCCTCCTAGATAATGTAGAGACAAAAGAAGGGGATTTCCTTTTCTTTGTTATAGGAGAAGGAGGGAATTCTTCAACAACCACACAAGGAGGAAAAACATAATGTTGGGGTTTTTTATAATCTGTAATTCGTCACTCAATGAGTGATTCACAGAATCATCAAGCGAAGTCGATGATTCTACTGCAATTCGTTTACATTCGGCTTGTAGTGACGAAATGGTTTCTTGAAATTCCTTGCACAAGGTAAAACCTGGTATACGTACCTCCATAAAATCAATTAGCTTCTCACTCAGGTTTGTATCATTGATGTCAAAATCTGGCAGGGTCTGAGCATCAACAAAATCCAGACACTATGTCACAACAACAGGAGGGTTTTGAGTTTCTTGTGGTTCAATTCTGTCGATGCCTCTTTGAGTGGTGTTAGATTTTCTTTTGGTTTTGAGTTTTCTTCTCTGAGTGGTGTTAGATTTTCTTCTGGTTTTGCATTTGCTTCTCTGAGTCGATGTACTGGAAATTACAGTGGGGGATTTAACTGTTGTTGCAGCCAAGGGTTGAGGCTCATGACTTGGTCCAGGGATTGGGTTTTCAACTGTTGTTGCAGTCGAGGGATGAGGCTCATGACTTGGTACAAGGATTGGGTTTTCAACTGCTGGCTCAATCACAACTGCAGGCATAGGGTTTAGCTGTTCTGGTTCAGCCATAACAACAGGCACAAAATTTGGTTGTTCTTCCACTTCAGGTAATGGGTCATTAGGAATTCCCATTCCTCTACAAATCAACAACCCTATCAATTGATTGGAAAGACAATTCTTGGGATGCTTTGATCTCTTGATTCACGTTGTTGCTAGAAGACTGGGTCTCCTCTCGTTTGTTCATGCGATAATCCCAGCTGCCTTGTTGGAATCTCCCCACCAAAGTTATGGTCCCCACTTCCCAATGTTTAATTAATTCGAAGCGGCTTCGCACCTTTAAAATAGAGTGAACGGAGAGGTGTTACGGAGTATCCGGCTATGATGTCATAAGCAGTTGGGTAATATGACCAAAGGAAAGGGAGGGCGAGATAGGGTAGGCGTGAGATACCCCATGCTTACCTCTGGTTAAGGTAGCCAGAGAGAAGGTAGGCGTGATAAGGACCCCAACAAATGGTCATTTTACGGAGGTGTATCGCAGCAATTCCACTCGTAAACACCTGCGTAAAAATATATTGAACGGATATGTTTGACGGAGTGGACTAAGATGAGGGGCAAGGGCAAATTCCACCACATTACCCCAAGGGGGAATGATCCCTGCCCCGCC
>JASDQU010790051.1:116519-142258 GCA_032191745.1 Picea mariana | reverse complement strand
AACTAAAAGAAAGACATATATCTATGCAATACTGAGAACATGAAAATCTTATTCATCCATAAATTTTATAATGAGAATTGCATGAAACAAAATAACTAAGATGAAGCTCAATACGAGAATTGGATGAAACAATATAATCATGATGAAGCTCCCCAAGAGTTACAAAATTCAAACTATGCAATATTTTTCAAATACAAAATACAAATGGATAAGGAGGTAGAGCCACAAAATGCCTTTAGTGCATTTTCTAATGACCCAAAAATACAATAGTAAGGGGGCATATGAACAAATTGCTACCCATATGTCCAAGGCATCACAAAATAAATGGTTACAAATTTCATAAGTTTGAGAAGAATCATAGGTGGAATAGATAATAAGATTTACAAAAATTAGGAAAGCATACTCATAGCCAAGGTGGTGAATCCTTAGTGATAAGTCTCTATGGGTAAAATTCTCTATGCTCCAAGGTTTATATATCATTTTGATGTGCAAAATAATTTTTTACCTAAATTGTCATCAATTATTTTTTCAACTTTGTTCCACCCTTTTATGGGGAATCCTTCGCACATGTGTAATGGGATGGACACTCGTTTATTTCACATACTTTTTGCAACCATTTTAATTCTCTCATAATTTCATTCATTCCCCTTGTGATGGTTTGATATCCCTTTGCTTATCCTAGAATGGGTTGGACCATTTGTCCCTTTAATTTACTCATATTGATAACTTATGACCCTTTCTAACTATTTTTATTCAATTGGATACTTGTGAGATGGTGGGTAATCACCTTAAAACCCACCAAGGATTTTTTTTTTTCATGTTATCTCATGATCTCCTCTTCTTCATCAACATTGTTGTTGTGTATTTTTTATTATTGATTCATTGTGCACATTTAGTCCAACTTCTCATCCATAATGTATGGAATGATTATGCATTCAACCAAGGGTATCCACATGGGATAATTTGGTATGAAGAGTGATTCCCTTATAACCTCGAGGTGAGGCCCCCTTTGAATATTTAGTTGAAATCACATGCCATTTATCTTTGTAAATTAGATGACCTTCACATTTTTTTAGGAGTTTCAAAGTGCCAATCAACATGGATGTGAAAAGGTAACATGCGTTTTCATTTTGATAATGATATAGATTTCCCTTCATCTCAACCTAAATATGGGATATATTTCTTCATTGCACCAGGGTATGCTTATCATCATATAATTTGTTACATAATTCTTTTGTGGGCTCTTCATGCCATATAGGCCTTTTCTAGAGTAGTGAAGTACAAGGCCATTGATCTTCATAGATCAAACAACCTTCACATCTCCTTGGGACTACCCTTTGTCAAAAAATGGGAATAGATAGTTAGAAATCTTGTCCTTTGATTTAGAGGGTTGGCACGTTGGGCCTTCCTTTGGCTATCTCTCCATTCTCACCACATTTCGTTTTGATATTTGTGGGAGATCTTATGACAACTTACACTACCTATTAGAAGGAAAAAATTGCATCATTGATTAAGACTCATCATATGAATCGTGCATCAAAAATGAGAATTTTCTTATTAGACCAGTAGGGTGCACAATCATACCACATGTTTTAACCCATTCGGTATACTTAAATCTTCCTTTGGATTATAAATCCACTGCTTTTTCTCTAATGCTCGATTTCACTGTCATTTTTACATTGTCTATTATCACTTCTACTAAAAAATAAATCATCATAGCCTCTAACCATTTGCTCCAAACTCTACTATTGTTTGTCTTATAGGATGCACACAAATGCCATTATTTTTTCAATGTTCAAAGAATTTCCCTATAACCGTTTCTAGCATGTATACTTTTATGCTATGAATAACCCCTATCTTTGAACTTAACACACTTGATTCCAACTTACTTCTTCTAAAAACTGCAAGGTTGTAGTTATGAGCTACAACATCATCTCTATCTAGGGACATTACCTCCCTATGAGATAAATGAGGACCCTAGAATATTTACTACTGGAAACTATCTTGCACAAGTGTATAAAAAATTGTGGCTTATTGAGCCATGGAGTCAAATAATGCATCTTACATAAAAATCATCTTATTTATGTGTGTAACAACTTGATTTACTTTGAAAAAGGAAATAAACTAGAATTATCAAAAATACATTATAGCCTAAGAAATGAAAGTAAATTGAACACTGAAAACTACCCTAAAAAAATAGGGAGAAACCTACCTTCCTACCCTAACAAGTAAAGGCAGACTCACTAGGTAACATGACATTACCAATACTAAGAAATCAACTTATTCAGTGTATGAAACTTGTCTCTAGATTTTTCTATCAGGAAAGATAAGAACATGATGCCTATAGTAAATTATGAATTGGCAACCCATATATACAGTTTGTAAACCGTATCCTCAAAAGGCAAATGATTCTAGAGGACTTAATGAATATATCAATGGCGGTAGTTGTTAGAAATAATGATCCCAAAGTTAAATATAGATCATAGGATTATATTTTAGAGAATAAATTATTTTTGTTATAGATTAATTCTAAATGGAAACCTATCATATGTAAATGTGTTGAACCTGCACATAATAGATCTAGCTATAAAATACCACACACATTTGCAGAGAGAAATTGTGAAAGAAGAAGCAAGAGAGAAAGAATGGAAGAACTCTCATTAATCGTAATGAATAATGAATAATTTACACATGATATACTTTGTATAACTCAACCAATGCACACTGGAGGTGAAGTAAATGCACCATAGCGGTGGTATAGAGTGATCTAGACACACACTAGCAGTTACAAGAGTGAACTGACACCTAGTCTAGTCTCTCAAGTAGTTATGGGAGTGAACTACCACCTAGCTAAGTTAACTAGTCTACCAGTCTTCAGTTAACTGACTGAAACATAGTGAAGTGAGGAGGAGATCAGGGAATCATGGGTAATGCTCCACTCTGGTGATGATACCAAGGCTAATGCGCATTATTTGGTGATGATCCCAATGTTGCAAGGTGACAAAACCAATGCAACATCTAGACTCCACTCAACTAGTCAAACTGAAGAGAATATTCTCCCTAGAGGAATATTCTTCCTAAAATATAGGAGACTGGATAATGACTAATAATGACTAATAAACAAGGAAAAACGTTAGGAAAAATAAATCCTAGGTGTGTTTGAAGTAACTCCAACACCCCCCCTAAACACCACTATGGTGAAAATAAAGAATGGGTCCCAACAACGAGGCCATGTTAGGTACCCAAATACAAAAGATACACTGAAATAAAGCAATAAAACATTGGTTGATGGTTCTACATGACCAAGAGTATCCAGATTAGTAGATACAAAGCTAGGCTTGTTGCCAAAGGCTTTCAGCAGGTGCATGGCATTGACTATGATGAGACCTTCGCTCCAGTAGCAAAGATGGATTCCATACGTTTGGCACTTGCCATTGCAGAGACCAAGGGATGGGAAGTCCATCATATGGATGTGAAGAATGCATTTCTTCATGGTGATCTCTCTAAGGAGATCTATATGGAGCATCCACATAGATTTATGCAAGATTCCTCTTTGGTATGTCTATTGAAGAAATATCTTTATGGCCTCAAGAAGGATCCGAGGGCATGGTATTTCAAGATGGAATCCTATCTGTTGTCATATAACTTTGTACGTTGTAAATCAGACCTGAATGTCTACATGCTCAGGACGGATGATTCACTTATACTCTTAGTTCTGTATGTTAATGATTTTTTGATCACTGGTTGTTCGACTTCAACGATTTTTGTAGTCAAGAGGATTCTACATGACAGGTTTTCGATGATGAACATGGGTCTTCTACACTTCTTCCTTGGACTCGAGATTATTCAGGATGCATCAGGCATCAAATTGTCTCAGACCAAGTATGCTCGAGATCTCCTTGAGATTTCACATGACAGACTGCAAGTCTGCTCCGACTCCTTTCCTATTAGGATTCAAACTTGAGGATGGTGGGGAAAATCCACTGGTTGACAACACATTGTACAAACAACTAGTGGGGAGCTTATTGTATCTCACACACTCCAGACCAGACCTCTCCTATGCAGTTGGCACCATTTCCAAGTTCATGCAAGAGTCGCATGAGCTACATTAGAAGGATGCAAAGTGTATCCTTTAGCTTTGGTACCATGTAAATGTGTTGAACCTGCACAGAATAGAACTAGCTAGAAAATACCACACGCATTTGCAAAAATAAATTGTGAAAGAAGAAGCAAGAGAGAAAGAATAAAAGAATTCTCATTAACCATAATGAATAATGAATAATTTACACCTGATATACTCTGTATAACTCAACCAATGCACATTAGAGGTAAATTCAATGTGCCATAGTGGTGGTCTAGAGTGATCTGGACACACACCAACAGTTACGAGAGTGAACTGCCACCTAGTCTAGTCTCTCAGGCAGTTACATGAGTGAACTTCCACCTAGCTGAGTTAACTAGTCTACTAGTCTTCAGTTAACTGACTGGAACTGAGTGAAGTGAGGAGGAGATCATGGAATCATGGTTAATGTGTCGGTCTGGTGATGATACCAAGGCTAATTTTCATTAGATAGTGATGATCCCAATGTTGCATGGTGACAAAATCAATGTAGCATCTAGACTCCACTCAACTAGTCAAACTGAAGTGAAAACTGAAGAGAATATTCTCCCTAGAGGAATATTCTTCCTAAAATATAGGAGACTGGATAATGACTAATAAACAAGTAAAAAACCTTAGGAAAAAGAAATCATAGGTGTGTGTGAAGTAACTCCAACATTATACTCATGTGATTGGTTGTCCATTTTACGTTTTTAGGAAACTAATTTTTATGGTTGAAGAAATTGAGTTATTTATAATCACATCCACCAAATGTGATGTGATTTTGGCCCTTATCCATCACATATACTTTAATGTAATTTCCTTTCCTTATTAATATAATTGTGCATCTAAGGATAATTCATTATCAAAATGGTATTAGAGGTATTGTTGGAAGGTGTTGAAGATTTTCACTTAGCATCTTCCATTGGAAGAGGCGAAGGAGAAATTGATTGGAATAATGAAATTTAGTGGTGAGTTATAATTTCTTATTCTTAGTATTAGTTTTGGGGGGAAATCAAAAAATGCTTTTTCTATGTGGGAAGGAGTTAGTTTTTTTTGAAAATATATAAAAATGTATGTATTGCATAGATGTTAAAATAATCTAGTGTGCCAGGTTCTTTTGAGAAGAAACCATTGAAGAATTTTTTGTTGGAAGAATGAATAATTTTGAAATTGGCAAAAAACAAATTATAAGAAAACTTGTAGAATATTCTTTCTTTATCACAATTGATTTGTAGAAGAAACCATGAAGTTTGGGTTGAATAAACCCTTCCTTGATCACTATTGCTTCATTTGGAAAAATATGAAAGTGTAGACAATGAATTTATGCTTGGAAAAAAGGATCTATACTTGTTCTATGCATTTGCTGTAAAATTGTTGATTAAGAAGACAAGAAACCCTTTTGAAGAAATATCCTCTTGATTTTAGATGCAATAGTCTCTACATAATGAAGTTGAGACAATGGTTTCCTATGTGAGAAGAAGGCATGGAATTTGTGTTTGGTTTAGAAGCATAAAACATGAATTCTCTCCCCTCATTCACTGTGATTTCTAAAGGGAGAAATCATGCAGTTTGCTCCAAGGGTGAAGGCATTGAGTGGGTTATGAAGAAAATAAAAAGGTCATATCGTGTAGGTCATGTCAAGGGTGAGGGTGTTCTAATCAAACCTTAAGTAGTGACACTGGTATCTACATGTGCTTGTGACTATTTCTATATGTGTGTGTGCTCGTAACCATTATTGCAACCTATGTATAATCTTATTTGACTATCGGGTATCCACCAACATAATACACCATCTCACTTTGTATCTTTGGTTATAAATTTCCTTGTAAAACTTTTACAACAAGGTGACTCAAAATTCATATTCTTGCTTGATTTTTTTTGCGATCACTTCTCCTGTTTGTGGAGTTCTTGAAAGTGACAAATTTTTTGAGTTTGAATATTTTGATATCTTGCCTATTGTGAAAATCATATTGTAAAATATTGACATCTTACCTATTGTAAAGATCATATTTTAACATCCAAAATCATATTTTAAAATATGGACATCTTACCTATTGTAAAGATAATATTTTAACATCCATTGGATCCTTTTTATCATTAAGTATTGGTTTGAGCACAATAAAGCTCATTCAAGTACTTTTTGAGAAGACTATATGTGGCACATGTGGTGAATGTGTGGTGCATGGTATTTCTCTTGTGGTGCTTTTCTTATGGCTCATTTTTTATGGTGCTAACATATTTTGAAACACACAACCATTCCTTTCTTCAAGGCATAAACAAGGCACACAATCTCATTTACAAACTCTTTTAATGCATCTTTTTGTAAGGTGTAATTTATAATTTCACAATGTCTAAATTGCTTAGTGTTTTTAATGATTTCAACAAATTCGAGGGATCAAAGAATTACAAAGTCTAGATTAAACACATTGAAAGTACCCTAATATACAATGAATTATGGAAAGGTATCTGTAGTTCATAACCCACAAAACCTTGTGATGTTGCACAATTGGAAAAATGGGAGTTGAAAGATGAGAAACCATTAGCACTTATTTATAGTATTGTCTTTGACAAAGTCTATGTTCATATTGAAAATTTTGTAGATGCTTAGATAACATGGAAACCTCTCAAGGACTTGTTTGATTCTCAACCCGAAGCTAAACAAGTTGATCTTCAATTGAAATTATTGCAACATAAACTAAATGATGGGGGAGATGTAATGGATTATATTTCAAGACTCAAAAACATCAAGCAATAAATCTATAAAGCATGGTTTTCTAAAATTGAATATAGTTTGATAATCACAATATTGATCTTAGGGTTGTCAAATTCATACACACACATTTTAAAGACATTACAAATAACACATAAATTGGACAACACAAATTTTCGTAAATTAAGTGAATTGTTGGGAAACCAGGATAATGTTTTTGGAAAGAAGAAACAATTAGGGGAGGACGCATTAGTTACAAGCACAAGCAAGAGAAACACTAAAGTTTCAAACATAAAAGGTGTTTTCCTTAATAAGGCTAATGAAAATCAATGAAATCCAAATCATTTTTCTAATAGAGGAAGAGGCCAACATCGTGAAAGAGGAAGAGAAAGAGGTAGAGGAAGATAAAATATGGATTGTAATCAAAAATTTCTATAAAAAGATGAATAAAATCAACATGCACAATCTAGTGGAAGATGAAGGGTTGGAGGAGACTAGAATTGTAACATCCCCACTATAATCCCCAATATAATTATTGCTTATGTAGATATAATATGTGGCTATGGCCAAAGCAATGTAATATGTGAATTGCAATTCCATGTTTTAATAATAAAATGTGATGCCAATTGCTAAGAGGACATGGATAGAGATGGAGGATGAGTTAATCCACAAGAGAGGGAAGTGTCAAGGATAATTTCTAAGAGGGGGTTCAAGGGGGAAACACCCATGTATATTAATTCAACCCATTTTCCTAAATTTTCTATTTGTGTATGAACCTTCCAATTTCCAATTGAGTGTTCCCAAATCCAATCATTGAATGCATGTAAGAGAGTGGGTGTGAGTGGTCACATCCCAAAGTTATTGGGAACAAGGGGCTTGAGTACAATCAGCTTGGGGAATTGTGTGAATCATGAAAGGAAATCCAAAGGGAGGAAATTCGTATGGGTTGGACAACAATTTTACACAATGATTTTTTGGGCATGAGCAACAAGTAGAGAGAAAGAAAGAAAATTTGGAGCTGGTGCATCCATGGAGGGGAAATTATAGAGCATGATGGAGCATATTGGAGCATATTTTGGAGATGGAAACTGAAGATCCAAGTTTTCAGGCATGAATATTGAAATCCTGGGCGAGTTGAACTATAACAACAAGCGTTTGTTGTTGTTTGCTGGTAGTTTTTCCTGGAAACAAGATCCCTTGAGTTCCCAGCTAATAGATTCCTAGTTACCTGTTCTAGAGAGACCTTGATAAACAAATGGGATGCCCAAGGGATTGGGATTAGTGAAGGGGTACATTCCTTGGGTTGGGCGGGTCAAGAGGAAGAGAACTGGTGGAAAATCAAGATAGTCGTAAGAGAATACTAGTGGGTTGTGGGAATTCTGAGTTGTGAGTGGACAATGAGAGACCACCCTCTTTTGTGGATTGCTATCATAAAATCAGGGGTGAATGGTTGTTGATATTTGGAACAACCAGTCTATGGTTGGGTGGAACGTGTGTCCCAAGCAGCTGGTTGCACAACCATTATTAACATATAAGTGTTTATTTGTTTTATTTCTTATATTTATGATTTAAATTGTTGTGCATGATCTATGTGTATTTGAGAAGAATTTATATGTTGTCATGTTGGTTTATTATCTCCATTTCATGTCTAAATTAGAGTGTTGTCTATGCAAGTGAATAATTGCAATAAACAACAGTTAAATCTGTATGTAAATTGTAGTTGGAAGCTACACGAAATTAGTTAGTTGTGAAAGAATTAAATTAGTTAGTTGTAATGTTTTGTTTTTATTAGTATTCCACACCACAATGTCTCTCGGTTGGTTTGGGGGAAATTACATTATGGTATCAAAACCCCAGGTTCAAAACTGGGATTTTATGGGCCAATACAACTACGAATTGGTCAAATTCGTTGTTATAGACTTGTCCATGATGGATTTGGGGAAAACAATGAAAAATCAGAGTGAAATACCCAAATTTGTGAGCAAGATTCAAGTTTAAATGACTCAGAGTTGTTTGAGAGGTTTAATGGAGCCAATATGCAAAGTTGCAGAGTCGAATTCGACTTGGAATGGTCGAATTTCGAGGTTTAATGGTCATTGTAGAGTTACAGATAGTTTGGTGAATCGACGATCGAGATCGTGTTTGATCTTGAGATCGAAGACTAATATTTGTTTTGATAAATTTAAAAATCCATAAGGAATCGGTCATTTGAAAGGTTGAGTAAATCGACGACTGAGATTCATTTTCGGTTCTTTCGAAAATGGATCAAATCGATGGTCGAGATTCATATTTGGTCGTGGGGAGGTTGGGATCAAATAATGACCATGATTCATTTTAGTGGTTTTCGAAATGGATCAGATCGATGATTGAGGTTCACCAGTAGAGTTGGGAAAAGTTCGACGAATCAACGATTTAGATCGTATTGATTGGAAGATCGACAGTCCAGATCAATCAAAGAAATAATTTTTTTTTTCTAAGTGTTGAAGTTCACTAAGAGAAATTGTTGACGACCGATGGTTGGGTTGGTTGAAATGGTGAAAATTTTGGTTCATCCAGAAGACATCTCTAACTACCGATGGCTGACGATCAGGTGTTAGCTAAATCCAACAAAGTATTATCAAGTACCAATAGACATCATCGATGATCGATGGGCCCATGGTCGGGTGTTGGCCGATTTGTTGAAGTGTTTTGAATAAAAAAAAAAGAATCGTCGATGGGTTGATGGACCAGTGGTTGCACATTGACTGATTCGACGGGGTGTTTAGGTCATCCAAGAAAATTGGTTGATGACTGATGGAGGGAAGAGGGTGATGACATGTCATGCCACATCAGTATCCATGTTTCATGCCACTTCAACATCCACGTGTCGTGCCACATCAGCCAAGTTGACACCTCAAGATGATGTGTCATGTCACGTCAATAGTTTCCACGTCATCCAACAGATATGGTCGAATTGAGGAAGTTTTTTCATCAGCCATTGGGGACCATTGATCGTCGATGGTCGGGTGTCAGCTGAATCGATAAGGAGTTCCATTTTCTGATGAAGATCATCGACGGTAGATGGTCAAGTTTATCAGTTTACATTTGTGTGTAAATAGGTTGTCGGGGATTTGGGTCAATGGCCAACTATCATGTTAGCAGTTTGGGGAAAGTGTTGTGCGCGTAAAGGGAGAACGTAGGTCGTTGATTTACACACAACTCTAAACCGGTCGACTTGAACATCGATCATCGAAGGGAGAACGTAGGTCGTCGATGGCTGATGGAGCATAGATCTGTGGCTCATATTTCACCTGATCTGAGATTGACGAATCAGATTTAAAGGGCCATTATAGTAGTAAAACAATCCATTTATGCGAATTTTGTGGTTTTTGAAGGTCTTTAACTTGAGAGGCATTTTTGAGGGCCTAAACAATGTTTTTAGGAAATCAAAACTCATGGGTATACAAAGTACCAAGGTACACATTGTTTTTGTAGCTCAAATAAAATAACTCAAGGAGAGATTTCCAACGAGCTAAATTGTTTGAAAAACATAGCTTGTATGAGAAAGTTATAGCCAAAACAATAAGGTTAAAATTTTGGCACAAATTTACTTTCAAAGGGCATAACTCCTTGCTCAAAAGTCTGTTTGGGGCACATGAGTAGTCGATGGAAATATTATAACCCATAGAAGCCAACGATGACATAATGTTTGGGATATGGGTACCTGAAAATGTGCAGGAAGAGAAATAATGCACTTGTAGCATACAAGGATAAATTGGGTAAAACAACCTAAAATTCTTTAGACCATAACTTTCAGCTCGGAGCTCGGATGTGGGAAAATGAATAGTCATTCGAAAGGTATTGAGGATTAGAAGACATTTTTCAATCAATAATTTTGAATTGGGCAATAACATTTCTCATAAATTAATAAATAGATTTCTGCAGCAGTAAAAAGTGTGGAAATTGCAGCATGTAAATGTTATAACGTTTTGCTCATAACTCAGATTGAGGCATGGGTATGGTCGTTGGAAAGATGTTTCAAAGATAAATGCATCAAGGGAATCAAAGTTTGAATTGCTACAATGTGTCCTTTATAAGTTGATGGAGAAATAACTTGTATTCTAATGGATGAAATGTTTTATGCTATGCATGTTTCTAACATTAATTATTACATGCACATTTCTTGTAGAATTAGAGGTACATGAAAGCAACTTTGGTTCTTATATGAGGATTGGAGTTATGGAAGATTCTTAGGGATATTACATCCATGAGGAAGAGGTCATAGGTTTGCATGTCAACATGGGAAATGTTGAGACAGAGTCAAATGAAGGAAGAGATAGGCATGAGCCTATCACTATGAGAAGCGAGCATAGATAAGTGCAGAGCTATATAGATGATAATGAAAGGATTATGAAGGCTCGAGAAGAGATACTTCAGATCTTAAACATGTTGCATAATAAATTTAACAAGGACTCTGGCACCAATCAAGAAACTAGTGCTAGACAAGTGTCAACATCTAGATCCCATAGCAAAAGGGATGATCATGGAAATGACAGGAATTCAAGGAGCATGAGTAGGCGCCATCATTCTCCAAGGAAATCCACCCAAAGAACTCATGAAAGTTCATGGCCAAGGAGAAACCCAAGTGTGTCTCCTATTTGGTGGAAAAGGAGAAGACCCAAGGGAGACATATTGCAAGGTGAGCTCAGGAAAATCAAGCCACCAAATTTCAATGGTGAGCATACGAAAGGAGAAGAGTTTGAGGCCTAGATTTTGCAAATAAAGAAATATTTCTAGTTTCATGATTACCCCTGCCGGGTAGAAGCCAGAATTGCAACCTACCATTTGTAAGGAAAGGAAACCATGTGGTGGGATCAACTTAAGCAAGCCAAGAACCTTGATGAGAAGAGGATCTCATGGAGGTAGTTCAAAGGATATTTCCAAGAGAAATATTTGTCCAAAAATTACTATGAAAGCAAGATGAAAGAGTTCTTTGAACCCAAGTTGGGAAGTATGTCAATGGAGGAATATGAGAAGAGGTTCTTTGAGTTTTTGAAGTATGTTGACTTCATCAAGGATGAGAAAGTTAAAATCCAAAGGTTTCTAAGGGGGTTAGCCTCCTTCTACAGTGACAAGATTCAATATGATAACCCCAAAACCTTGGAAGAAACCATAAGGAAAGCAAGGCATATTTATGAACAAAGATGAGAAAGGTCAGTTTTCCAAAAATCTTGGAATGACAAGATGAAAGGGAAAAAGGATCAAAGGAAGAAAGGTTTTAAACCACCTTTTTCCAAGAACAACACCCTAGCAAATTAACAAAGTCAAGCAGCCCAAAATGAACACAAGACTGCATATTCATTTGAGAATAGGCCAAGGCAACAACCTGTACAATGTTGGGGATGTGAGGGAAATCATTTATATAGGTTGGACTGCCCTCACAAAGGAGAGAGAATGAGGATTTTCCACAACATTGAGGAGGTTGAAACAATGGAAGATATGTGAGGAAGCATGCCAAGGATTTATGCAACCTTGGACAACACGCAAACATAATATCAATCCCCCGTGATTGAAGTGGAAGGTAAGATTGATAACCAACCCATAGAAATTTTGATTGATTCTGGAGCTATCCATAGTTACAAAAATGCTAACATTGTTGAAATATTTCACTTGCAAATGATTAAGCATAAGAAATATTGGTTAGTTCAATTAGCCATCGGGGCTAAGAGGAAAATCAGTGATTTCGTTAAGATTTTCCACTAGACATGAATGGGCTCAATACAAAGGTATATGTAAACATCATACCATTGGGTTCATACGATTGTATAATTGACATGGATTGGTTGGAAAAACACCATGTTATCCTAGACTATTATAAAAAGAGAATCACATGTCTTGATGAATAAGGCCAACAAGGAAAGATTCAAGGCATTCCAAGAGTTGTAGTTGTTAGAGAGATTACAGCTATGTAGTTGAAGAAGATTTTTAGAAAGGGATGTCAGATTTTTGCAACCCATATGGAAGAGGCGACCAAAGAAAAAGTGACAAGCATCGAAGACTATCCAGTCTTGAGGGATTTTGAAGATGTTTTTAGAGAAATTCCAAGATTTCCACCAAAGAGAGACATTGATTTCTCTATTGATTTGGTGCCAAGAGCTTCCCCAATGTCCAAGACACCTTACAGAATAGGCACGCCAAAATTGAAAGAGTTGGAGATGTAGCTTGAATGAATTTTTAATAAAGGGGTATATACGTCCAATTGTGTCACTTTGGGGAGCCTTGATTCTTTTTGTGAAGAAGAAAGATGGAACTTTAAGGTTGTGCATTGCTTTCAGACAATTGAATAAGGTCACCATAAATAACACGTATCCTTTTCCAAGGATTAATGATTTGTTTGATCAGTTGAAAGGTGCAATAATATTTTCCAAGATTGACTTGAGATCGAGATATCATCAAGTGCAGATTAAGGAAGAAGACATTAGAAAGACAACATTCGGGACAAGATATGGGAATTATGAATTCACGGTAGTGCCATTTGGACTATCAAATGCCCCAACAATTTTTATGTTCCTAATGAATGGAGTGTTCAAGGAGTACCCGAACAAGTTTGTAATTGTGTTCCTAGATGATATACTTGTTTACTCTAAGTCAAAAGAGGAACATGAGAAAAAATTAAGAATGGTGTTCAAAGTTTTGAGAGAACATAAGTTGTATGCTAAGTTAAGTAAGTGAATCTTTTATCAAAAGAAGATTCACTACTTGGGGTATATAATTTCAATAGAAGGGATAACAATGGATCCTGAGAAGATAGAAGCCATTAGAGGATGGCCAACGCCAAGAAATGTCACAGAGGTAATATCATTCATGGGTCTTACCGGTTATTACCAAAGATTCATAAAAGGATTTTCAAAGATCGCAAGTCTAGTCACTTCCTTGAAAAAGAAGGGAGTGAAGTTTGAATGGAATTCCAAGTGTGAAGAGTGTTTTCAACAATTGAAGGAAATATTGACAAGCATGTCAATATTGAAGATTGTAGATCTGAATGAAGACTTTGTTGTCTGCACTGACACATGCAAGAAAGGGCTTTGTGGAGTCCTTAGTAAAAAAGATCACGTGGTATGCTATGAATAAAAAAAATTAAAAGATCATGAAATAAATTATGCTACCCATGATCTAGAGTTAGCAACAATTGTACATTCATTAAAAATGTGGAGACATTGCCCCATGGGTAGGAAATTTGAGCTAAGTACAAACCACTATGGTCCGAAGCATTTGTTTGGACAACCAATGCTAAATGTTTGGAAAACTAGATGGCCGAAATTTCTGAGTGAATACAACTTTGAAATTAAGCATATAAAAGGCAAATAAAACCAAGTGGTTGATGCACTCAACATGAGAGTTCATGAAGTGCATGTAACAACCATCAACATGTACAAGACTGGTATGAACGATCATATTTTTGCAGCAACAAATTTAGATTAGCCATAGATGAAAATAAAAGAGATATTACAGCAAGGTAATTTTCAACAGAAATTTAATTCTTATGAGATGAAAGAAGATGGAATTCTCATGTACAAAGGAAAAGTATATGTGGCGAATTCCAATGAGATTAAAAATGTAGTATTAAAGGAAATGCACAATGAGCCATATGTTGGACACCCAAAATATCAGAAGACAATTGCAGATGTCAGAAGCCAATACTTTTGGTCGAGAATGAAGAAACAAGTGGCTAATTACATAGCCAGATGTCTAGAGTGTCAAAAAGTGAAGACATAAAATAGACATCTAGCAGGTTTGCTACAACCATTTCCCATTCCAGAATGGAAGTGGGAAGTTGTTTTTGAAATATTGTAACTTTGAAGAATATTCTAATTATTTTTGAGTTAATACTTATAGATCAAATCCCCTTTTGTGGATTGATCATGTCAGGTCTTGTATAAGACCAAATCCCCTTTTGTGGATTGGTCAAACCATATTTATATGGTGGTATTTGTAAGGTTGTCCCCTAGGGTTTATAAATTGGTTTTAACCACTCTTGGAGGAATTCATCCCTACTTAGTGAAGAGACATAACCCTAACACCTCCTCACTAGTATTTATAAGTGAGAATGGTGCCTCATTTGTTCACACACTCACTCACACTTATAGTGCGCATCTTTTGAAGGAAGATACAATTGCAAGAAGGAGAAGAGAGGCACATGCTCAGTCCTAGTTTATTCTTGGTGGTTTGGTCTTAGTCTTGGCATGTATTGGAAATTTATTACTGAGGAAGTTTTTGCTAGGTTTTCCCCCCCATGAGGGTTTCCCAGGATAAAATGTTGAGTACCTTGTGATTGTGTTTCTTTCAGTGATCATCTTTATGCCGTTGTTTTGAAAATTCATTGATAACCTAATAACAACATTAAAATTTAACATGGGATCAGAGCTTGACTGAATAGAGCACCTTTCACTAGGTATCTAAAAACGTCATTGTTGTTGTACAAGGAAATTAGGGCTTTTATTGGAGAGGAATTTCTGAAAAAAAACCATATAGAAAAGTGTGCCCTACCCTAGCGCATCTTTTGGAAGCCCGAGCGCACCTTTTCATTGGCCATAATCTTTGGAAAGTCAAACCTTAGGTTTGACTAGTACCAAAAAACCAGAAAACTAGAACCAGTACCAGAAGTACCGGTCCATATTTGCGTAGGTCAAGTTTCAAGGGGTAAAAATTGGAATTTTTGAAAACAGTTAGCTCCAACCAACTCGACTCAGTCTAGTGCATCTCCTGGTAAGTTCAAATTCATTTTCTGAGCACTTTCATTTTTTGGTCATTTTCCTAGCTCTAGGTCAAGATGTTTTCAAGCACCAAGATTGTTGACAAGTTAGAAGGTATGGAAAATTTTCTTTCCTAGAAATATAGAATTGGACTCATTATTGAAGAGAATGAAATTGCAAAATTCATAAAAGAAAATGTATCAGAACCCAAAGAAGATTCAACCAAAGTGAAGTACAAGAAGGATATGATTAGGGCCAAAAGGATAATTGTAGATTCCATTAAAGACCACTTGATCCCTCAAGTGTATTCTAATAATACTCCAAAATAGATTTTTTGTGCCCTAACCAAAATGTATGAAGGAAATAACATCAAACGGAAGATGAACTTGAGAACCAAACTCAAGAATACAAAGATGCATAAAGGAGAAACAATTCATGACTATTTCTCTAGGGTTACTCATTTCAAAGAACAATTAGAAGCAATTGGAGAAAACTTGGATGAATATGAACTCATCATGACGACTCTTAATGGTATCACAAGACCTTGGGATTCCTTCATCCAAACCATCTGTGCAAGAAAAGATAAACTCCAATTTGACAACCTATGAGAAGAATGTGTTCAAGAAGAAGCAAGAATAGCCAACTGAGAAGTCGTACTATTAAGGGATGAAGATCAAGCCCTAGATGCTCATGATAAAGGAGGAAAGAAAAGGTCTCATTTACAAAAGGAGACCCAACTTCATAAATAATATCACTCCCCAAAGAGACTCACCCACTTCCATAAAGAATCTCACCCTCCAAGGAGATTCCAAAAATATCATAAGGATCAAAGAAAAGAAAAAGATTTCTCCTCTTATCAATGTTATCATTGTGATAAGATGGGGCACATTACTAAGAATTATCCTTCCAGAAGGGAAGAATACAATAAGAGAAATAAAAGAAGGCAGCATGCCCATGCAGTTGAAGATGATGAGCCACCCAAGAAGGTGACTAAAGAAGAAATTGAAGATTGTGTTTTATTTTCCGCCCTCTCAGGATCTGTGAAACCTGGAGAGGATACTTGGCTCATAGATAGTGGTGCATCTAAGCACATGATAGGTCATAAATATATTATCTCTAGTCTTACTAAAAAATACTTCCCCTAAAATTTTTCACTTGGAGATGATTATCAGTACCCTATCAAAGGAATGAGAGAATCCACCTACAAACTTGATTCAGGGACTCCGATGAGAATGAAGGATGTACTTTATGTACCAGGTTTGACAAAGAACTTACTTTCTATCTCAGCTCTAGATAAGAAAGGTTTCAGGGTTGCATTCATAGATGGTGAAGTTCTTATGTGGCCTAAAGGAAAAACCATAGAAGATGCAATTGTTATTGGAACATAAGAAGGTGTTTTGTACAAGTTAAAAGGTCACTCAGATGCGGCCTTGACTCACTCCACTGAGAGTCCTTGTGAACTTTGGCATAGAAGACTAGCTCACATCAACTACAAATACTTACCATATGTAAGCAAGGTAGTTACATGTTTACCATAATTTAAGGTTGATAATGAAGGTGTATGCAAGGGACGTGCACAAGGAAAGAACACAAAGAATCATTTCCCAAAGAGCAAGAATAAAGCAGAAGGAATATTGGAGCTCATCCACTCAGATGTATGTGGTCCAATTCCATCAACCTCTCTAAGCGGGTATGTATACTATGTATCATTTATTGATGATTACTCTCGTAAAACCTGGGTTTATTTCTTGAAATCAAAAGATGAAGTACTCAGAAAGTTCAAGAAATTCAAAGCCTTGGTAGAAAACCTCTATGAAAGAAAAATCAAGACACTCAAGTCAGATAATAGAGGAGAGTACACCTCAAATGAATTTGAAATTTTTTGCAGAGATGTCAGGATTAAGAGGGACCTCACCACTCCCTATAATCCTCAACAAAATGGTGTAGCAAAAATAAAGAATAGAACAATTATGGAAGCAGTGAAGACTATGATTCATGATCAAGATCTTCCAATGCACTTATGGGATGAAGCAGCAAGAACATTAGTTTATGTCCAAAAAATATTATCCCATAGTGCACTTGATTCAAAACCCCCAAAGAAATGTTCACTAGAAAGAAGATAGAAGTAAGCCGTCTAAATATATTTGGTTGTCCACTATTTGTACACATTCTGAAACAAAGAAGAACTAAGCTGGATCCTTCAGGAAAGAAGGGAATATTTGTTGGATATTGTGAGGTCTCTAAGGCCTTCATAATTTACATACTAGGTTACCATCATATTAAGATTAGAAGAGATGTAACCTTTGATGAAGATGCAACACTCAAAAGATCAAGGAAATTCCAGCTTGAAGAAGTATATGAAGAAGAACTTGTAGCTCTGAGAGTTGCATAACCAGTGAAGGAAATTACAGTTACTCCTGATGATGAGATTCCAGAAGTTTATGATATGATATAATATAAAGAACCTCTCCAGATGGCGATCTCTCACAAGATAAATCCATCTTGGGCGAGGGAACTTATTCAAGATGGAGAGAAGTATGGTGCCCCAAAAGGAACCATGAGACAAAGTAAAGTTATATGGCCTTGATGTGTGATCTCATAGAAAATGAACCTACTTTGTTTGAAGAATCCATTCAAAAGAAAGAATGGGTGGATGCCATGACAGAAGAATATCGTTCCATTATAAAGAATGATGTATGGGAAGTAGTTCCCAGACCAAAGAAAAAATATGTGGTATCTTCCAAGTGGATATACATGATAAGACATGCAGCGGACGAAAGTATTGAAAAACATAAAGCAAGATTTGTGGCTTATGGTTTTTATCAAAAGGAAGGTATTGATTATGAAGAGACATTTTCTCGTGTAGCTAGATACAATTCTATTAGAACCATTATAGCTCTTGTAGCCAAAATGAAGTGGAAGTTACACTAGATGGATGTGAAAACAACCTTCTTAAATGATGTTATTGAAGAAGAAGTGTATATAGAACGACCACAAGGGTTTGAAGTTGAAGATAGAAAGACTCATTTCTACAGGTTGAAAAAATCCATGTACGGGTTGAAGCAAGCTCCTAGAACTTGGTATGGCAGAATTGACAGTTTCTTGATGAGATCGGGCTTTACCAAGAGTAAATTTGATTCTAACCTTTACTTCCAGGTTATGGATGATGAGCCAGTTATATTGCTATTGTATGTGGATGACTTATTCTTAATAGGAGAAGAAAATATCATCACAGATTGTAAGAAGAAGCTCACTACAGAGTTTGAGATGAAAGACCTAGGCTTGATGCATTGTTTCTTAGGTCTTGAAGTTTGGAAGAGCCTAGAGAAGATATTCCTTAACCAAGGGAAATATGTAGTTGAAATATTGAAGATATTTGACATGTTGGAATGTAAATCCATGAACACACCCATGGAAACAAAGTTGAAGCTCCCGGTTGATACTTCGTCAGAGTTGGTTGATGCTACTCTATATAGACAGATTATTGGTTCATTGATGTATTTGACGAATACCAGACCATATATATTCTTTTCTATGAACACCTTGAGTCAATATCTGGTAGAGCCAAGACGTGTTCACCTTGTAGCTGCAAAGCATGTGATGATATACCTTAAGGGTACGTTGGATTATGGTCTCTGTTATACTAGAGATCATGACTTCAGAATGTATGGTTATACTGATTCATATTGGGATGGAAGTGATTTTGATAGAAAGATCACTTCGGGATGCTGTTTCAGTCTGGGGTCAGCCACAACTTCATGGTAAAGAAGGAAGCAATCCAATATTTCTCTCAGGATGGCAGAAGCGGAATGCATTGCAGCATGTTCCGCCAATTGTGAATCCATGTGGATTCGGAAGTTGTTGACAGGTCTGTTTGATCTGGAGATGGAAACCACCATGATTATATGTGATAACCAGAGTTTCATAAAGATGACGAAGAACCCAGTGTTCCATGATAAGTCAAAGCACATAGACATCCGATATCACTACATTCATGATATGGTGCAGAGGGGAGTTGTAAAGCTCCAATATGTTGGCACAGATGAGTAGGTTGCACATGTGTTGACCAAGCCTTTGTCTCGTGTGAAGTTTGAGTACTTCTGAGACAAGCTTGGTGTTGTTCGAAAGGAGCTCCCTTGAAAGAGGAAGTGATGCAGATGATACTATGGTATCCTGACCAACAACAAGTAGCTCTATTAGGATTTTATATCCCAGGGGATTGATCATCCCTGGGCAGATCCTGAAGGTACGGTAAGGACGATCTCCCAGAGTACTTGTGCATGTATATGCCAGTTGTGGTCAGTAGTGGTAGATCTATTAGGATTTTATATCCTAGGGAATCTTATGATTCCTGGGTAGATCCCGAAGGTCTGGTAAGGACGGTCTATCAGAGTACCATGTGGTAGCTCCATTAGTATTTTTATATCCTAGAGAATCTTATGATTCCTAGGTAGATCTCGAAGGTACGGTAAGGACGATCTGTCAAAGTACCACAAAATGTTGTTGTTTCACCTGCCTCATTTTGTTTCCATATGATGATGATGTTATTGTCTCAGCCTCATGTTGATGATGTTGTTGTCTCAGCCTCATGCTGATGATGTTGTTGTTTCAGCCTCGTGTTGATGATGATGTTGTTGTATCTGCCTCATGTTGTTGATGATGGTGTACCGACCTCGGGTTGATGATATTGCTGCTTTAGTGTTATGCTAATTGATGTTAATGCAGATGATGATGCCACTCCATCTCCATGATGTGAATGATGATGTTATTGACGATGAGAAAAACCTTCAATTATTTGTAGATATTCCATTCAATGTTCTAAATGCTAATGATGGTGTTGCCCTCTCTCTCCTGATGATATTGTATTGGGTTATGTCAGTAGAATACCCTTCTCATTAAGGGGGAGTGTTGAAATATTGTAACTTCAAAGAATATTCTAATTATATTTGAGTTATTATCTTATAAATCAAATCCCCTTTTATAGATTGATCATGTTGGGTCTTGTATAAGACCAAATCCCCTTTTGTGGATTGGTCAAACCATATTTATATGGCAGTATTTGTAAAGTCGACCCCTAGGGTTTATAAAGTGGTTTTAACCATTCTTGGAGGAAGTCGGCCCTACTTAGTGAAGATACATAACCCTAACACCTCCTCACTATTATTTATAAGTGAGGATGGCACCTCATTTGTTCACACAATCACTCACACTTCTAGTGTGCATATTTTGGAAGGAGAAGAGAGGTGCATGCTTAGTCCTAGTTTATTCTTGGTGGTTTGGTCTTAGTCTTGGCATTGTATTGGCAATCTATTATTGAGGAATTTTTTGTTGGGTTTTCTCCCCCATGAGGGTTTCCCAAGATAAAATGTTGTGTACCTTGTGATTGTGTTTCTTTCAGTGATCATATTTATGTTGTTGTTTTGAAAATGCATTGATTACCTAATAAAAACATTGAAATTTAACAGTTGTCACAATGAATTTTATTACAAAGCTTCCTAGAACAGTGAAGCAACATGATTCCATCATGGTGGCGGTGGATAAATTAACTAAAGAAACTCATTTTATTCCAGTGAAAATAATACACAAGGCAACAAATATTGTAGAAATATATATGAAGGAAGTTGCTAGGCTACATGAAGTGCCTAAGGAAATAGTTTCAGATAGAGATCCAAAGTTTACATCCAATTTTTGGAAATATTTTATTCAAGGGATTTGGGACAAATTCAAATATCAGCACAACGTATCATCAAGAGTCAGATGGGAAAACATAAAGGACTAACAGGATAATTGAGGACATGCTTAGAATGTGTTATGGATCGACCATCAAAGTGGGGAGATTATATTCATTTAGCTGAGTTTGCTTACAATAATGGATATCATGCCTCATTGAAAATGATTCGATTTGAAGCATTGTATGGCAGAAAATTTAACACACCAGTAAGTTGGGATAATACAACAGAGTCCAGAAAGAGCAATTGTTGGGCCAAATTTGTTGAAGGAAATGGAAGGGCATATGGAAAAGATAAAGCAGAACTTAAAGGCTTCTCATGATAGGCAGAAAAGTTATGCACACAAAAATAGAGTGTTTAGATATTTCAAAGTGGGAGAACATGTGTTCTTAAAAGTGAATGAAAAGAGAAGTTCGCTAAGATTAGGAAGTTGCCCAAAGTTGGCAACGAGATACTGTGGGCCTTTTGAAATATTAGAAAAGATAGGGCCAGTTGCATATATGATAGCATTTCTTGCATCCATGGGAGTGCATAATGTATTTCATGTGTAATTATTAAAGAAACATGTGCCTAACCTTATCCACATAATTGATTGAATTGTGATCCAGGTGGAGCACGAAGGAGATTTCCGGGTGGAACCAGTACACATCCTGAACCGAATAGTCAAAGTGCTCAGGAACAAAGCCATAAGGTTGGTAAAGGTTCAATGGACATGATACGATCCTGAAGATGGTACATGGGAGCATGAAGAAGACATGTGGGAGGAATACTTGCAAATTTTTTTCAATTTTGAAGAAAATGGAATGCAAGACTCCATTTTGAGCAGCTAGAGTTCCAGAACCACATCTTAGAGTCCTAACCAAATGTATTGGGTACCTTGATAAATGAATGGATCATTCCTTGGGTTAGCCTTGATAAACAAATGGTACATCCCTTGGGTTAACCATGATAAACGAATTGTGCATTCCTTGGGTCAGTGAGTTGAGAGAAACATGAGATTTTGGTTGGGACTGTTGCTGGAGTTGTAAGATTGCATAACTCTATTTTCTAAATATTGTGATGTAAATTTGCATATATGTATATCGACATAGTGTGGGTCGAGGACATAGCACAATTTTAGGGGAGGGGGGTTGTAACATCCCCACTAAAATCCCCAGTTTAATTAATTCTTATGTAGATATAATGTGTGGCTATGACCAACGTGATGTAATATGTGAATTGTGTTTCCATGTTTTAATAATAAAATGTGATGCCAACTGCTAAGGGGACATGGATAGAGATGGAGGTTGAATTAATCCACAAGAGAAGGGTGTGTCTAGGATAATGTCTAAGAGGGGGTCCAAGGGGGAAATACCCATGTATATTAATTCAATCCATTTTCCTAAATTTGCTATTTGTATATGAACCTTCAAATTTATGATTGATTGTTCCCAAAGTTAATCATTGAATACATGTAATAGGGTTGTTGAGAGTGGTCACATCCAAAATTTATTGGACACATGGGGGTTGAGTACAATCAGCTTGGAGAAGTGTGTGAGTCAAGAAAGACAAGCCAAAGGGAAGGAATTCGTATGGGTTGGGACACAAAATTTACACAATGAGTTTTGGAGCATGAGCAACAAGTAGAGAGGAAGAAAGAGAGCTTGGATCTGGTGCATCTATGGAGGGGTAGTTCTAGATCATGATGGAGCGTATTGGAGTGTATTTTGGAGTGGGAAACTGAAGATCTAGGTTGTCAGGCCTGAAGAGTGAACTCTTGGGCGAGTTGCACTGTAACAACAAGTGTTTTATGTTGGTTGTTGGTAATTTTTCCTAGTAGCAAGATCCCTTGAGTTCCCAGCTGAGATATTCCTGGTTACGTGTACCATAGAGACCCCGATAAATGAATGGGACACCCAAGGGATTGAGATCAGTGAAGGGGTACATTCCTTGGGTTGGGCAGATCAAGAGGAAGAGAGCTGGCAGAAACTCAGGATAGTTGTAGGAGAATACCAGTGGGTTGTGGGAATTTTGAGTTGTGAGTGGACAATGAGAGACCACCCTCTTTTGTGGATTACAAGCCTCAGCTTGGGGGTGAATGGATGTTGAGACTTTGAATAGTCATTCTATGGTTGGGTTGAACATCTATCCCAAGCAATTGGTTGCACAACCATTGTTAATAAATAAATGTTTATCTGTTTCATGTCTTGTATTTATGAGTTAAACTGTTGTGCATGATCTATGTGTATTTGAGAAGAATTTATACATTGATATGTTGGTTTATTAGCTGAATTTCATGTCTAAATTAGAGTGTTGTGGATGCATGTGATTAATTGTAATAAACAACAGTTAAATCTGTATGTAAATTGTAGATGGAAGCTACAGGAAATCATTTAGCTGTGAAAGAATTAAATTAGTTAGTTGTAATGTTTCGTTTTTATTAGTATTCCTCATCGTAATGTTCCTCGGTTGGGTTGGGGATGTTACAATAATTACACCCATTAGATTTTAACATGTTTTTTTTGGACACTTAAATGTTGCTAGTCTCTTTCAACTTCAACAATAAGGAATAGTGAGGGGATTAACCACATTTCACAAAGAAAATGCAATATGTCAAGCTTTCATTTATGTTAAACTCAAATGAAGATTACAACTTGTTCATAGTGATATTTGTGGAATTTAAGAAACTTCACTTGGGGGATGTCAATACTTTATATTATTCATTGATGACTTTAGTAGGATTATTTGGGTGTATTTTTTGAAGGAAAAAATAGAGGTGTTTGAAAATTTTAAGTCTTTTCAAAATTTAGTTGAAATTGCAACTACAAAAGAAATTTCCACTTTGAGAACGAATAATAGAGGACATTTCACTTCCACTAAATTCCAAGAATATTGTCAAGATAAAGGAATTAGGAGACAATTGACTAACTCCTATATTCCACAACAAAATAGGGTGWCTGAAAGGATGAATCAAACATTAATGGGTATGGTTGTACCAATGTTGATGTTTAAAGGGTTTAATTCCAATTATTAGGCCGAGGCTATATATACATTAGGTTGCTTGAAGAATAGATCCCCATATTCATCTTAGATGGAATTACTCCATTTGAATCATTGTATGGATTCAAACCAAAGATCAAGCACCTTAGAGTTTTTATGTTTAGATTGCTATGAATTTATTCCAAAAGAGAAACAAACTAAATGTTTAATGATTAGGTATTATGAATTGAAAAGGGGTGTAGACTTTTGTTGGATGGAAAATCAATTATTGGTAGAGATGTTATTTTTAATGAAACAATAAGTCTATGTGCAAAATAAATCAATCAAAAAACTTAATCAATTGGAGCAAAAAGTGACTTAGGAGCAACAAAGGATGAAATATATACATAAATCAGGCAATGACCAATGGTTTGAAATGGGTTGGGCATTAGCAAAACAAATGGAATATGAAGAATTATCAAATTCTTCACAAGTTGACTTTGATGATTCAAAACAAGTTAAATTAGATAATACTCCTCAGATTGGTACATCAAATCCATCTCAGGTTGCACATAGGATTCCAAAGTGGGTAACTCAATTTCTAAACAAAGTCAAATATGATGAAAACTATAAAATAGGTACAACGAGTTCTATATTGGGTCAAATTGATTTTTCTCTTACATCTAATATGGCTATTGAACCTTCCAATTTTGCTAAGATAATAGAAGATGAAGAATGGATGAGAGCAATGGAAACTAAATAGAAGGTAGTGATTAAGAATAAGATATGGAAAATTGTTGATTGCCCTCCACATGTAAAATGAATTGGTTGCAAATGGGTTTACAAAATAAAAAAGGTTGATGTTGATAAATTTAAGTCTAGACTAGTGGAAAGGTTTTTTTCTTAAAAAGAAGCAATTGATTATGAAGAAACCTTCGCTCCAATAGCTAAGTGGAACACTATTAGGGTGGTGTTTTGTTTGGCTGCACAAGATGGATGGAAAGTGCACCAAATGGATGTAAAATGTGTCTTTCTAAATGGTGATTTATCAAAAGAAATATATATGACTCAATCTCCAGGTTTACAAATTCCAAGGAAATAAAACAAAGTGTGCAAATTGGTTAAGGAATTATATGGTTTAAAACAAGCTCTTGAAGTTTGGTATGCTAAAATGGATGAGTATCTTGAAAAAGTTTGATTTTTTAGGAGTGAACAGATGATACTTTATATGTTCGACTTTAAGGAAATAACCATTTCATTTTGGTGATGTAAGTTGATGATTTGCTTGTAACATAGAACAATGATGATCATATTTTTTGGGTAAAGCGGGAACTTAAAATAGGTTTTCAAATGACTAATTTGGGGTTACTTCACTACTATCTTGGAGTTGAAGTAATACAAAATATATGATCACATTTATTTCCCAATCTAAATGTGTATAAAAATTATTGAAGAAGTTTGGTATGGAGGATTGTAAACCAACGCTCTCCCACATGGAACAAAACTTA
>JASDQU010790051.1:106364-116465 GCA_032191745.1 Picea mariana | reverse complement strand
ATGCTTGTCAGTATTACCAAGTAATGCATTTGATTGGAAATTTAATCTAATCGATGAATGCTCATCTACAATTATCATCTGAAATAAGCACCCTTTCAAGTTATATGTAGGAACCTAGAGAAAGTCTTCAGAATGCAATTAAAAGGGTATTTTGATATGTTCAAGGGACAATGAATTTTGAACTTGAATACAAAAGGAACACAAATTTCAGACTTGTTGGATACTCATATGCAAATTTTTCTAGAGACATTGATGGTAGGGCTTCTATTTTAAGGTATTTAATGAATATGGGATCTACTGTAGAGTCATGGAGTTGTAAGAAATATGGAACAATTGCAAATTCAATAGCAAAGGTAAAATATATTTAAGCTTGGGAAGCAACATGTGAAAGAGTATGGTTACAAGGATTTTATAGGATCTTGGGGTTGTTCAGAATGAAGCCATTTGGTTATTGGTTGACTATCAATCAATGATAAAGCTACTTATAAATCTAGTGTTTCATTAAAAAACAGAGCATGTCAATACATAGTACCACTACATCAAAACTCTTATCACAAAGGGAATCATTAAATTGAAATATTGTCTAACAAAAGACCAAACTTTAGATATCTTCACCAAATCACTTGGAATAATTAAATATACTAAGTTCATAACTAAACTTGGTGTTTTCTTCAGAGAAGTTATGAATATAATTGTGTGCTTGAGGACACTTTGTTATTAGTAGTGTTGTGAGATAGATACAATGTAAGTGACTTTAGTGTGATGGTCTGTCTAGCTGATTCAAGAACTCCTTCTAAAGGGAGATCACCAAACTAGCTTTAATACAACCACCCCCCAATCAGGGACCAAACATTACCTTTTTCCAACAAATGCATGCTACCACCCACTCCTATTAAGCCAAAGTTGACTATAATGCACTTCGGTCTAAAAACCTCCATGAGATTAGAACATGATACACACACAATGTAAGTGACTTTGACAGAATGGTCTCTCCACCTAAGCCAATGACTCCCTTTAAAAAAGGGATCACCAAACTAACCTTAAAACTACCCCCTCCTTTAAAATAAAATATATTGCAAAATATGATATAATTCTTACTTTTGTTGGAATGATTAATCCAACTCAAAATTCGGTATAAACCCTTACTTTAAAATTCTCTTTTATTAATATTGTGTAATTTTCCTTAATAAATAAAAATGTTTACAAAATACAATCACTAATTTACACCCTTTAACTTTTGATACTATATACCACCATACACTAGTTGAGAGTTATCTGTAACATCCCTTATGTAGTGGGTTTAAATACAACCATGACTAATAGTTAAGAATATGGGTTTCCTCCTAAAAAGTCACAAGTTCAAATCTAGAGGAAGTAGGGTATGTATACCTCCGTAAACTTTACTAAAAAAATCATCGTGACCTTAAAAATAAATTATTATTATTATTAGTGAAGAGAGGTAATTCATCTCATTAACGTCAAATTGACTTGTAAAATATCAAGATAACTTTAAATATTAGAATAATCTAAACTGTTTTAGATTTTAAACTCACGTATAACTAAAATCAACCAAAATAGATAAAAATAATTAAGCAATTCTTCAAATTGTTAATTTAGCTCCTATCCCTTTGATGATCAGGGGAAATTAACATTTCTCTTTCGCTCGCATACACAGTACCACTGCCGCGAGTTTGACTGTGAGCTGGTATCCCATCACTTAACCAGATCGAATGGCAATGTTAACTCAAACAAAATCCAAACATAAAGATATTTTGGAAGGAAAATTTCGAAGCCACGGCCAAACCAAAAATAAGGTGTATCCTGTCTAAAAAGCAAAAATAATCTTTTGCCTTTTTAACTTGGCACTTTCCGCTGTGTCAATGGCGAACGGTATCATAGTGACAATGTCAACCAGGATCTCCTACAATTTTGCTTTCTATTATTTCAGTGTCCTTCTCGTCCGTTCCAAGACATTCAATAATAAATGACTACTGGTATATTATGCCTGGTCCACGACAACGGGATGGTGTCGGCGCTGAGAAAGTGCAGATTCCATAGCCGAGCCAACTGCATTGGCAATGGCATTTTGGATTTGGCAATGGAAGAAGAAGATGGTATGCTTCATTCAATCCACTTCTCCTTTCTATCGTGCCAAATCCAAATTTCTCTCTACTCTGGCTGTTATCAATGACAGTAGCGATTATCATTTTCAAGGTCATCAGAACCTCAGAAACGGGTTCTGTGGCGATGTTGGCTTACTGTGTAAGCAGGCTCGAATGGAAGAGGCCTTGAACATTTTGGGTTTCATGGACCACCTTGACTCCTATGCCTATGCCTCTCTCTTGCAAGGCTGCCTCAACATCGGAGCCCTCCCAGAGGCCAAACTAGTCCATGCCCACATGCTTCTGACTGGATTTAAGCCCGACATGTTTTTGGGTACTAAACTTATGATAATGTATGCCAAGTGCGGGTGTCTGGTTGATGCTGGGCAAGTATTTGAGCAAATGCCTGAACGAAATGTGGTCTCATGGACTGCCATGATTTCAACTTGCTCCAAGAATGGGCACGTCGAAGAGGCCTTGAGACTCTTTTACCAAATGCAAAGAACGGGTGTTCAACCTGATCACTTTACCTTTTCCAGTGTTCTCCCCGCCTGTGCAACATTGGCAGCTTTGGAAGAAGGAAAATGCATGCACGAAGACATTATTAGATATGGGTTGCTTTCAGATATCTTTGTGAGGAATGCCCTTGTGGATATGTATGCCAAATGCGGAAGTCTACAGGATGCACGCAGTTTGTTTGACAAAATGCCTGAACGGGATGTGGTTTCCTGGAGTTCAATGATTGCTGGGTACGCACAAAATGGGCATTTTGGTGAGGCTTTAAATCTCTTTAAGCAAATGCAGTGGACGAGCGTAAAGTCCAATTCGGTTACGTTCTCCAGTGTTCTTTCAGGTTGTGCCAATTTGGTTGCTGTGGAACATGGCAGGGAGGTTCATGAAGATATAATTAGAAGTGGGTTTCAGTCTGATATCTTTGCGGCAAATGCCCTGATAGATATGTATGCTAAATGCTTTAGTATAGATGATGCACGCAAAGTGTTTGACAGGATCCCTSAAAGAGATGTGGTATCATGGAATTCCATGATTGCAGGGTATGGACAGACKGGGGATATTGGCGARTCTGTGAAACTCTTTCAGGAGATGCCGTTCCGAGATCAAGTTTCATGGAATTTGATGATAGCAGGATATGTACAAAATGGACATGTCAGTGAAGCTCTGGATCTTTTTGAGATAATGCCTGAACAAAATGTTGTGTCGTGGAATGCAGTAATCACAGGATATTCACAGAGTGGAGCTCACGATGAGGCCCTGAAGGTCTTTCGACAAATGCAACTGACAGATGCAAAACCAAATTCTATCACTTTTGCCAGTGTTTTTTCAGCATGTGCCAATTTGGCAGCTTTCCAACGAGGCAGGGAGGTTCACGAAAACATTATCCGATATGGATTTCAGTTTGATCTCTTGGTGGAGAGTTCCCTTGTAGATATGTATGCCAAATGTGGGAGCATAAAGGATGCACATAAAGCTTTTGACAAAATGCCTCAAAGAAATTTGGTTTCATGGAATGCACTGATTGTAGGATGTGCAATGCATGGGTGTGGCAAGGAGGCCATTCAACGCTTTCAAGAAATGCAACACTCTGGCATGAAACCGGATCATGTCACCTTCATTGGTGTTCTTTCTGCCTGCTGCCATGCAGGCCTAGTGGATGATGGTTGGGAATACTTTGATCGCATGAGTCAAGTTTATGACATCAGACCTGCAGTGGAGCACTATGGCTGTATGGTTGACCTCCTTGGTCGGGCTGGACGCCTTGACGAAGCAAAGGATTTTATTGAAAAGATGCCAATAAAACCCAATGCCTTTGTATGGGGGGCTTTACTTGGTGCCTGTAGAATYYATTCTAATATAGAACTAGGAGAATGGGCAGCATTACGGCTTTTTGAGGCAGATCCAGATAATCCTGGACATTATGTGTTGCTGTCAAATATCTATGCYTTGGCAGGCAGGTGGCATGACAAACAGAAGCTTAGAGAAAAGATGAAAGAGAAAACTGTAAAGAAAACACCTGGACAAAGCTGGATTGAAGTYAATAACAAGGTATATTCTTTCACTGTAGGAGACAAAACGCACCCACAGACGCAGGAAATTTATTCAAAGTTGGATAGATTGTATGGGCAAATGAAGGAGATAGGGTATGTTCCTAATGCTAATTTTGTGCTGCATGATGTGGAGGAGGAGCAGAAGGAACATATTCTCTGCTACCACAGTGAGAAGCTAGCCATTGCATTTGGGCTTATCAACACCTCCCCTGGGACATCTATCCAGATTGTCAAAAATCTTAGAGTGTGTGGTGACTGCCACTCTGCTACCAAGTTCATCTCTAAGATTGCCACGAGAGAAATTGTTGTGAGGGATGCAAATCGTTTCCATCATTTCAGAGATGGGATCTGTTCTTGTGGGGATTATTGGTGATGATTAAGAGAAACAAACTATAAGCATAAACTTGTCTAAAAAAAGAAAAATACATATCCTTGCATTGGTGGCCATGCCATCTTCACCTTCGTAGCTGTGGATATGTGCATTTTGTTTATGATAAATTGTTGTGGACAGTGGTTAGTCATTATATGCTTAATGTTGGTGAATCATCGCATAAAAGATAAAATATACTTTAGTCAAAGTAGGGTGGTATAGATATATTGACGTGGGATTGCATCTTCATCTGGAGGACATGAATGAAGTGATTAGTTATGCCAATCTATGTGTGGCAATAAATGTGATTGAAAGGAAGACTTCTGAATCTTAGGCAGTGGGGTTTTACTTGTACATTGTTGTCTTTAGCTTCCCACCTACTGCATGCTGACTGCATTTTATTGCTTGAATCGTTGTTTTTAGCTTGATAGAACATTTTGAACCTGGCTTATGGACTGTCATAATCTAAATACTTACGATAATAGAAAGGAACTTAAATCTTTTTTCTGTTACAGCATGTAAGATCTTATTTTTAAAAGAAAAATAATGTAAGCTCAGTGCAAAAAATGAATACTTTGTCAACGCTGGAAGATCGGTCATCTACAGATGGCAAAGATAGTGGTTAAATGTTGATTGACAATGACTATGTGGTCAAGCGAATGGGCAGACAAATAGGAATTTGTGAAATGGTAGTCGAGGTCATAAAGTAGTCACAGACCATTATCAGCATGAGTGTCAATTCTGAATCAAGGGAGTTACTTTTAAATGGTGTTGTTAAACTGTTTTATGAAATGGTTTTTTTAGTTGGAATTCGACCATATAAATTTGCACAGAATTATTATTTTTTGTTGTTTTAAATTCATTTCTAAATGTAGAAATGAATTCAGCATGCTGAAAAACTCATGGAACACTTAGATAATATATAAATAATCACTAAAATCTATAAATCTAACAAATTTTCACCAGATTTCAAGCAAATGTCCCCAAAAAATATTGCCAGAAAAAAACCATTTCGTAAAACATTTAGACTATGACCTTCCAAATATGCAAACATGAAAAATCTAGAAACTTGATAGCAAGGTCATACAACCCCATAATCATAGTGTATGGAGGGGCTGACAAATAGAATATGTGAAATGGTAATCAAGGTCATAAAGCAGTGACAGACCATTACCAACACGTGTGTCCATTCTGAATCAAGGGAGTGACTTCGAAATATGGGAGATCTAGAAGCTCAAGACCAGGGCCCTACTATCCCCATAATCATAGTTTATGGAGAAGTCTTATAATTCTGAAAAATCGCTTTAGCTTGACTTTTTAGGTATGGAAGTAATTTAAATTTTATACATAAGTCAAAGTTTGAACTCAAATTTAGCGACCTAGTCTCAACTTGCCGTGGGAACTGTTACAAGAAAACCAGCCTTATCTACTTTCTTCCCATCTTCATAACTATATAATTATTGGTCACTAAAAGTCTGAAGTCGCCTTATCTACTTTCTTTCCATCTTCATAACTATACAATTATTGGTTACTAAAAGTCTGAAGTCGGACTCTAAGTAAATATGCAAGTGAACATCTCCCTTGGGGAAAGAAAAGTAAAAAAGAATAAGTCAAATAAACATTACAATAATTCTCTCTATGTTTAGTTACATAGAAAATAGAATAATGACCAATAACTACAACATAGGAGTTGTTTAGTTACATAGAAAATAGAATAATGACCAATAACTACAACATTTTGAGGAGTTTAATTGTATAATAAATTAGCACAGCCACAAAGTGGCTGGTGAATGTCGAAAGGCGATGTCAAAGTTTCCTCCCGAACAGCTAAAACACACATAGAGCTGAGGAAATTTAAAAGTTAATTTCAAATGTGGTAATTGCTTCCTCCCGAAAAAGGTTAATCAGTTAAACGTGGCAATCATATGGTGGTACAGTAATTTCTTAATATGATTAGGTAAATGTTAAAAAGTAAATAGGTTAACTGATGCATTCAAAAATACAAGGAAGTTATGAAGAGTAAATCACATTCATTGATTTGGGAGGACAACTAAGAATATGCCAGCATCTTCAATTGTTAGCCATCAGATTAGAATTTTAGATTAAAAGGTGATTAATTGTGCCCATCTCCAATAGGTATATGCCTTTCGGCGTAACAAGGCTATTAGGTAGAATATATTTGCCGAATATAATAATGAAAGGATTGTTTAAGGAGATAGGGAAAGGAGTAGGCATGAAATGACTAGATGGCAGAAATATTTATTACAATAACATTGGAGGAAGTGAAGGCAGTAATAAGACTTGAAATTTTTTGGCCAATAAAATATCAGATAAATGAGATTTAAAATTTAAAATTAATCATTATTTTTTAAAACTTTAGATAAAGGGGTGTATATTTTATGGTCAACCATGAACTAATAGAAAGTCAAACCTAACTCAACACTATATACCATGCCTATAGGCAAGTATAATAAAATGGTGACCAATAACTACATCATCATGACAATGTACAAAATTCAATAGAAAGTCCTTGTTTATAATTATAGCCATAAAAAAACCCAAATTAAATCTTCATAAAAACCTCTTCAGAATCAGTAAAACAAACAAAGGTTTCCACAAATACACTGAAGTTATTAATCAGACACTTGTTGTCGAGTCCATCTTGTAATGTGCTCCTAACCATAATTGTATAAATTGGTCGTACCGGATGTTGTTGTATGAAAATTCAAAAACTTTAGAAACTTTTGTTGTGTTTTCATTGTACCATTGGATCTATCTATTTTGAGCTTTGCATTGACTTCTGAAATCATCAATAGTGTTGTGGCCTAGTGTTATTGGCTTCACTCATCAGTGTGATGGTATCGTAGCCCCTTATCTGTTAATAGTTTGCTTCAGTGAATTAATTTTGAAAATAGTGGGTATTGACTTTAGATTTCCAATCATCGTAATCATGGGTGATTGGTCTCAGCCTCTGCATCACATTTTGAGCATCACAGTGCATCTCCTTGCACCTTTGAAGATTGGAGTACTATTATAACAATAAAGATTAATATTATTATAAACGTTTTACTTTTATTAATGTGTTTTAACTTTTAACTACCCATAATAATATTAATAAAGAAATTTAAATAAGATTTTAATATATAGTAAGTGGGCACTTCTGAAGTTCTGATAGGAATCAAAATATATATAATTGTTATTTCTGCTTGTCCGGACATGCCTTTTGGTAAGAATTAAATGGAAAGCTTGAAGGAATTACTCCAATATCTTCGCCTACTTGGACATGGTTTAGGAGAATGCTACTCTATAGATATTTTTCCATTTGAAACACTATGGAGACGCTTGTTGGGTTCTCTCATTTTCTACATCCACTTGGGGGGTTATTAGTGAGAGGGTAGGTATAATACCTCTAGACCGAATCCCATTGTAAAAATAAATGTAATTGTATATATAGAATGATGAACCATGATACTTTGGGGCCAGAGTGTCTGTATGGTTATTGGGCTAGTGAGCCATACGTTGAAAGGCCAACGAGTCTAAATTTTGTAAAATGCAATCACACTCAGTTTTAATGAAAACACATCACTGCTTGAGACCAACCATGTAAAAGAGTATGGGGGGCTAAACTCCACCAGAATGAGAAAGAGGGCTAAGAGTCTGGGAAAAAGGGGCTAAGCTAAGGGGCTTAAGCCCAAAAGAATATTTTATGAATATTCCCCAAAATGTATAAAGTATAAAGTATGGATATTTAAATATATCCTAAGTCCTTATGTTGAGGAACGTATCACCTTGTGAGGGAATCCACGTGGAACCAAGATAATTCCCAACATGACAAGTGTCAAGTTAGGAACATGAAAATATAATTGGGGAAATTTAGTTCCTTTGAGCATCTTCCCATTATCATTTTCACCTTACTACCTCCATGCTACTGTCATCTATACCTTCATGCTTCTAGTACTTGTACCTCTACTAAGACCTTGGTTAGATTTGGAGTTGGATTGAAGAGGCGGGTTGTCAAGCCTGTAGGACATTGAAGAAGCGGGTTGTCAGGCCCGTGAACAATTTCTCCAGGTGAGAGAACTTCTATGAATAGATTTCCTAAGGTGCCAAATGGAAACTACAGTGCTCTAAGACTTCCTGTCTGGCCTGTTGTTGAAGCCTCAGAAGGGAAGTAGGGCAGTCGAATGACTGTTGAGCAGAGAAGGGGCACACTTCCTGGGGTGGGAACGACATGTGGGAAATGAGGGACTGTAGACTGTTAGTTTGAGTTTGCACCTGTGTCTGAGTTTGTATGTTGTTAAAGAGACCTTAGCCTAGTTAGAAATCCTTTACCCAGGTGGAATTTAGCCCTAGCTCGGGGGTGACCCATCACTGACAGTTTATGAGCAGTGTGGTCTAAGATTGGGAGGAACATGGAAGGTCTGCACACAGCTGGTGTTCTTTTTACTAAAGATAAGTGTTCACTGTGTGTTAATTTATGTGTTATGTTAATATTTATTCGATTATTCTTATGGGGTTTTTTATATATGTTGTTTTTGTATATATAGAGGTTGTTATTTGCATTAACCTGAGCAATTGCAGAATTATACTGGTTGCAAAATGGTATCAGGGCTGTAATTGGGAGAGTTTTGTGTGACGTGGCCCAACCTAGGTGGATGGGAATGTTACAAAGTGGTATCGGAGCCCAGTTTTCAACACCGAGCCTGAATGGGCCGAGTTAGCAGAATGTTGAAGTAGAAATTCACAGAGAATTAATTTCTGGAGTATGTCTGCACCTTGTTTGATTAAGTTACTGTAGTAAAATTGAGAGAAATTTCATGGGTAAGGTGAAGAATTGAGCCTCTTTGGAAAATTTCGAACATAAGCAAAATCAAAAAAATTTGGGTATTTTTCCGTACGATGAAGTCGACATGACATGGAGGCCATGTGTCAACTGATGTGGTAGAAGAAATATGTGTACTGCCATAGTGGCAGGTACATGTTGAATGGGACGACATTTGGCAGGTGATGTGGAGCCATGTGGCAGGGCAACTGTCAGACTGACGAAACCGTGTTAAGAAGTGGAAAATCGACTAAGTCCCACGATGTCACAGAGGTGGTGAACGCAACAGAGAATTGGGACTATGTGAATAAGTGAGGTAGCCTTGCAGACCCAGGGATCCACGACAAAATCTTGTAAATCGACCAAGTACCAAGAGTGGATCAGTCGGACAAGGTCATAGATATAAGAGTCGGGAAAGTGTTGTTGACCCGCTACCCGCAGTGAAATTTCAAATTTGACTAAGTACCAAGACTCTAGGTTTGAAGAGCATGGCAAGTCTGCATAGATGGAAAAATGATTAAGTGTTGAGACTTCTCGGACGAACTTATGAAAGGAAGGTTACAAGATTATGATTCCGCGTAGATGAAAAAATGGTTATGTGTTGGGACTTTTCAGACAGATTTATGAAAGGAATGTTACAAGATTATGAGTCCGCGTAGATGGAAAAATGGTTAAGTGTTGAGAATTCTTGGAGGGACTTATGAAAGGAAGGTTACAAGATTATGAGTCCGCGTAGATGGAAAA
>JASDQU010790051.1:44246-96331 GCA_032191745.1 Picea mariana | reverse complement strand
ATTCTAAAGTAAAAATGCAATCTTTCATTACATGCACTAATATAATGACAATGACTTAAAGACCAAAATTCCAAGCAATGCAAAATGCCTATTTTTTTGTATTTTCAATATAATAAAAATGAAAATGCATGGACTGAAAAACAACTTGATATATAACTCTACTGTGTATAGAAAGAGACAACTCAAGCATGATACCAAGAAGCAAAACACCCAGTCCAATGTACATGGACAATCAAAATGAAAAGATGATGAGAAAGAATCCACCCATAAATTCAACCAAAGATAGGTTTCCTGTCATCCCACAAGCACTTAACATGCACTACAGAGACCCAAGAAGGCTCAACAAACATTAAATCCCACCCAACAACCACCAGACCAAGAAAACAAGCAAGGAAAACTGATGTATGCGACTGTTTAGGAAAACAGAGCGTATATACACATATTATATAGGGACAACCTGTGTATGTACGCGATTGTCAAGGAAAAAAGCACGTATATGTTTCAAAAAACAAGGCCAGGCAAGGGAGAAGGATGAAAACTTAGACCCAGAGTGAACATAAGTTGTCAAACAATGATATGACAAGAAACATAATAGAAACGAGAGAAATCTAAGGAGAAAAGTACTCCAAACCCTAAGAAATAAAATTCAATCCCCAGTATGGTCGCCAATTCTGTTATGAGGTAAATCTATCTATGGCTAGGGTAAACCAAAACAGATGGAAATGACTGCAGAAATCAACTCTCTTCTCAAGTATGCTATGAAAACAAATATTCTAGCAAGACAAGATAAAAGGCCTACCTCGTCCAGACGTTCGATGAAGTCCACCGTGTTGGGTATGTGTTATATTCTGCCTCGAGAAACGTGTCACATGCCTCGGGAAACATGTCACATATTTAGGTGGTTTTTCGGCACATGGTTTTCGCCAATGGTTTTCTATTTCTGGTTAAGGAATTAGGGTTGTGGACTAATCCAGGTCATTGGGTTAGGGTTTTGGATGTCGCTGGCTCCTATATGTATATTGTATTGTAAACAATGTAATACATATGAATGAATATAGAATATGTTGGTTTTCCCGATTTGGGTTTCTAGGGGAAAAATCTCTGTGTAATGTTTGTATTTTCCATTGTATATTTTTTGTTCTTTTACTGGATATCTATTTGCAGTAGATATTGTATAAGGTTAGAATTTACATACTGTTGAGCACTTGACCCAAAGCAATATACCTGCAACTAGTCCTCAAAAATCAAGCAAAGCAAGCATATGGTGATATGATATAATGTTAGCACATTCAATAATAAAATCCATTAATAAACATGACAAATACGCCCATGGAATAATAATTCAAATATTTGCAAGATATCAATTGGACGGGAAATTAGTATTTCTATTAATATATGATCAACAGAAGTAAAAATGTTACAAACTTCCGTGTCGCCATGGTTTGGAAGCGAGAAACTAAGTTCCTTCCAGCTAGGCCTCCACCACTTCAATCCTCCACCAAAGGCAAGCTCATAAGATAGAAACAATGAGGTTATCAATAAATAAGGGAAGATCTTGGGGGATGGACACTATGTTCATACTTAAAGGACAAAGAGATGCAGACTCAATATGAAGTAAATAATTCCTCCAGAGTAACTTTTCTCTCAAATTTAAATTCTTCCTCCTCTTTCCATAGCTCGGAATTGGCCCATTTATAGCCTTCAAAATGGAACTGAAGGGCTGATTCGAAATGTTTCCAGTATATGGAAGGCCAAGGATCATAGATATCCTATCATGACATGGAAACCCGACATTAATTTTCATTTTCTGGCACAAATCCCACTGTGCGCGGACTATAGTGGAGCAGCCTGCGTATACACATGCTATATAGCAGGCAAAATGCGTACATGTGGAAAAATATTTATTTTTAGCTTTGGATTTTATAAACAGGGATGATAAGTCTGCATGGGGAAATGAAAAAAGGCCTTCTGGGAAAGATTTCATAGGGTGAGGCAAGTCTTGCTATAACAAAGCTGCCCAAAACAACCAAGCAACATGATTCCATCATGGTGGTGGTGGATAAACTTACTAAAACTGACCACTTTATTCCAGTAAAGCTCACTCACAAGGCAACCAAAATTGTTGATATTTATATGAGAGAAATTGTTCGACTACATGGTATACCCAAGACAATTGTATCTGACAGATATCCAAAATTTACATCAAATTTGTGGAAATGATTATTCAAAGGATTTGGGACCAATCTGAACTTTAGCACAACTTATCATCCTGAGTCAGATGGGAAAACAAAGAGGATGAATCAAGTGATTGAAGATATGTTGATGATGTATGTGATGGATAAACCATCCAAATGGGAGGATTATTTTCATTTGGTGGATTTTGCTTATAACGATGTGTATCAAACATCTCTAAAGATGAGCCCATTTAAGGTACTGTATGGTAGAAAATGCAACACACTAGTGAGCTGGGACAAACCAATAGACAGAGCAGTGGTTGGACAAGAATTACTCAGGAAAAGGGAAGAGAAGATGGTGAGAATAAAAAAGAATTTAAAGGCTGCCCATGACAGACATAAAAGTTATGCCGATAAGGGAAAAACTCATAGAGAGTTAAAAGTGGGTGACCATGTGTTTTTAGAAGTAAAGGCCAAGAGAAGTTTCCTGAAGTTGAGAAATTGTTCAAAATTGGAAGCTCTTTATTGTGGACCATTTGAAATCTTGGAGAGGATTAGTCCTGTAGCATACATGCTTTCCTTACCTGCATCAATGTGTATTCATAATATATTCCATGTATCATTGCTTAAAAATTATGTACATGATGCTAATCATGGCATTGATTGGAGTGCGATTCAAATGGACCAAGAAGGAGACTTCCGAGTTCAACTAATATGCATATTAGATCGGAAAGTCAAGCTGCTCCATAATCAAGCAATTGAACCGGTCTAGAATCGAGCAATATGACGATCCAGAATCGAGCAATAGGACTATTCTAGGGTGACGTTGGACCTCCAAGGTGGAACGTTGGGCTCCATATATAGAATGCTTGGCCTATAAAGGCCTTGAATGATTCCCACACATGCCAACCATCTCATCACTGCCCTCAAAATGAAAACCCTAGCTCTGAATGACATCCAGTGTCATGATAGTGATGTCATGGGCTCCCAAAGTTAAACATCCAGGTGGAATAGCAAGATACTCGTGGGCCTACATCTGCTAGGGTGTCTCCAAATTAAACATCCCTCTTTCTCCCTGGTGAAAGTCTCTGATGTATTCTTTCCCATGGCTGGGGTTACAACATCCATCTGTGGGATTTCAACCCCATGGAGGTATGAGCTAATCATTCCTCCATGTGTACCTATCCACCAGGCAAAGTCCTGCAACAACAACAAATACTCCCTTGAGGGGTTCATAAGTCACACGGATCATGACATGTAAATCACATCCAATAATTAAATTACCCAAACATGTGCATCAAACCCTCGTTTACCTAGACAAATGATCAAAGACGTTATGCAATCTAACAATTCAGGGTTGGAGAAGGTTTCAGGGTGTCCTATTGGGCTAATTCTCCTTAAGTTTTGGGTGTTTCCCAAGTGAGATTGAATCTAGATCATGTAAGTGTGTGAGGTGGCATGGGGTGCAGTGATAAAAGAGAAATGTAGATCTTACGTATGGGTTCCTTTGTAGAGGGCGAGCTGCACCTTGCCATAGATGTCATTTTTTCCTAGCCGATTCGATGCCTTTTATTCTTAGCTTCATTGCTTTTAATATTTTTTCTTTTATGCTTCAAGGGAAGAGTTGAGGGACATTGTCCTAGCTTGGTGACCAGAGGTGACAACGTTATCCATAAGTGTTTCACGAAGATGAGAAGGCTAGCTCGTGATGAGACCCCCTTTCTCTTGGCTATGCCACCAAGAGCCACTACCATGGTTTGGTGACCAAATAGATGGTATTGTGATACCGCTACATGCCCATGGTCATAATAGGTTGGCTCATGATGAGACCTCCCATCCACCAACTAATACCTTGAGTGTTTATTTATCTTATGGGTTCCCTTTTTTTATTGAGAAGATTTTTAATTCTTTCTTGAGAATCCATGGGTGAAGCATATCAAAGATTTATTTTTCGGCTTTTGACTCTTGCCAACTACTTTTATCCTTTAGGCCTTTATCCCCTTCTTCCCACAAGCCAAGGTACAACCCTTCCTAGTGTGGAAAATCACAATTCCTGAACAAAGGTAGGGAGGAAATGAGAGGAATAAAGATGTAAAGTGGTAAGTATGGAGGGAACGAACGATGAGATTTCATAGACCCACCCAATGGCAACCCATCCCAAAGGGATATCAACGTACTAGGGAATCATGTCACCCTTCCAGGTATAAACAAATTAAAGAGCATAATTTCCAAGAAAACATTATGAAATGAAGGAGAATTTAATGCAACAAATTCAAGAGCTTCAATAATCAGAGTGACACATACCATGATACCCAGAATCATTACCTCATGGAGAAAGACTTACTGCTACTTTGGGACCAAGCTAGTGGGATGGATACTGTTGCTGCTGATAACTGGGATACACTGAAGGAAAGAGAGGCCCTTCGGGGCCATTCTCAAGTCATATGACTCTCGTTACTCCATGTCTAGGACCTGTGGGTCTCGAGACATGATCTCCTTAGTTATTCCTAAGGTAGGGGATAACATCTGGCTCTAACTCGGGGATATGTGCTCACTGTAGAGCACATGAGAACCTCATCATCTCTGGTATGACTTGTGCTTGCTAGATCTCAACAAAATGCATCAGTAATCCTTAGGGTGGTGATATCACCCCTTGTTCATATATGATATAAAAATATAGTAATAAGCATGCATATATACATGATGAAGGAATACAAAAATGAAACTATAACTATACTAGCATGATATACAGATGATATATACAATGGATGAAAATTCCTACCTACCTCTACTTACATGTTGGTTGAATTCTAGGTGTAGTCAAATAACTAGTGAAACCATCCTAACAATACTTCATAATACATGCATCTGTGCTTCATCATGAACCAAAACAATGACAAGTTAAGCACAAAAATAACATGAGTTAGAGATCATGTATAATATCATTGAAAATCATAAAGTCTAGCTCATGAAGGCAGGAAGGAGGGACAAAATTATGCCAAGGCGAGAGGGAGGGATAAAATTATGCCAATTCACACTTCTAGGAAAGTGCTCAATCCATCTCAAAAAGGGATCGTGAAAAATCAAAGGCTCAAAAGACTGACTCAAAGAGTCTGAAGGTTGGCTACCTTGGACGTCATCACATCTTAAGGTCTGGGAAGGGACTAGCAAGAATGTAGAGGATGATCAAAAATTTTCTAAGGGAAATATGAAATAATGAAATAAAAAGCTTCTTCTTAAGGTATTAAACCTACCCTTGAATTCTAAAAGAATGCTTTGCCCCAGAGAAAACTCAAGATAGGGGACATGTTTCCCAACTACACCCTTGGTGATATAGCGAGGTAAAGTAATAGAAGGAGGATGGAAAATCTTGTCACAATTATCCTGCTTTAGGAAAGCAATGTCCTCACTCTTATCAAGATCTGAGCACAATGGTGGTTGATAATTTTATTCATAAAATAAATCTGAATGTTCAAAGGAATACCAATCAAAATACTCAAGGTATGACCGAAAATCATCAGGAGAACACAGAACTAGGTCATCCTTGGGTGTTTGGAAAGTGTCTGTAACTATATCATCTCCTTGTTGCCATATGTTAGAATCATTAGTAACCTCATATGATAGTTGTAAAGGAAACATTTCGAAATGACCCTCAATGTCATAAATGGGACCCCCATCATACCCAATCACATCCCATTTACGTTCCCCAACATGTATGACCTCATCAATATTATTAACCATTTCATTACCTTTATCATAACATGAAGGGATTAAAACATCCAAGGGCTCCCGTAACACTTCTTCACTTTCCAAATAAAAAAAAAAGCATCTTCAAAATCTTGGAAAGGGAAACAACTTACCATATTCATTTCTTCCTGTGCAGGAGCATTGAAGACTCAGATGAACTCAACAAATGGAAGAGAAAGAATAAATGCCTCATCCTCATGGCTTTCCCTTACATCTTCAGCTTCATAATATAGAAGGTCTAGCTCATCCAAGGATTTTCTTTCTTCTTCACCTTCTGAAACATAGAATAGGGTATCATCAAAAACTTGAAAAGGAAAGTGACGAACGTCATCCTCTTCTTTTTGTGCAGGAGGAATAAGATTTAGGATGGCTTCATTAGAGGGAGGAGCACACATTAATACTTCATCATCATGTTCGATATCTTCAGGCTCTCTCTCTTCAACCAGGTCCTCATTATCCTCGGTAGAAGCATGAGTAAATTCTTTCTCTTCCTCATGGGATTGGAAAATTTCATTAGGATCCCTCTCCTCAACCTATTTTTGGTCAATGAATTTCTCCATTCTTTCCTGGAATTTACTAACAAATATCTCAAGGGAAACTAATCTCTCCATACTAAGAGAATTTGGGGTATCTTTGGTGTCATCATCTTTGATTTCTGGAGTAAAGAGGTGTTCTCCCTTGAACAAGGTGATATTTGCCTCAATTTGTATGGGAATGTGATAAGCTTCTTGGTTTGTTCTTGGCCCTTTTTTACTGAGGAGAAACCCTAAATTCACTAAGAGTGCATTGGTGTAGAGGTAAGCGAGGTACCTATCTTCAGGACAATGGCTTCTAGGAATTTGGTGTAGAAAATTCTCGAACCTAGTATGGAATTCCTTGGTAGTCTTGTTCTTAGTTTGTTTCATGTACTCGAGTCTTTTTATTAGCATGTGGATATTTTCTAATTTAATACCCCATTTCTTGAGAAATGTTTTTTCTAACTAGTCCATAGATGTGATGCTAGCATTAGGGAGATCATTATACCATTTCCTAGCATTGCCATGAAGAATGGTAGAGAAAAGATTCATTTCCAAATCTTGAGCATCATCATTGATAGGGTGGAGTTGAAAGAAAGCCCAAAAATTATCCATGTGATCTTCGACACCACTCCATCATTACCAGTGAATCTAGGGAGCCAATTTCCATACCTCGTAGGCATTTGTCGAGGGTAACCCGATATTTCACTCATATCCAAGGGTTTAAAATTACCCGGGTCCCATTGACAAGCCATGATTGGATTTGTTATTAGTGGAGTCACCAGATAATCCTTCTAGGGATCATCAAAGGGAAAAGAGGGAATCACCCTCAGTGGAGTCACCAGGTAAGCTTTGTGAAGTAAAGGCTTTGGATAAAGGCTTACCGAAAAAGTGTCATTCGAGGAAAACTGGCTCAATGTTCCCTGGAAACGATGCCAAAATGTTATCACACAATCTATACTTTCCCAAAGCCTAAGGCAAGTGAAGGAAAGATTGGAATAACAAGGGGTGACCTATCACTATCACCTTAATAGGAAACTCCTTTCTGTTTAGGATTATATCAAAGTTACCCCAAGGGAGACCTCCCCAATGACCTAAAGGGATGATCAGACTAAGGCAAGGATGCAAGAAAATACCCCTCTCACTGGTCACTCAAGTCAAAAGGTTTTTAAGGTATTTAAGGGATGAAGCAACGGTAAAAATGTAGTGTACCTACCCAGAACAAGACAACAAGGAAAACATGGGAGATTTCAAGTACAAAAATGATGTTAGTGCTTCTTAAGACCACGAACCTTCAAAAAATAGGTTAGATGATTTAAAATTGTAGCAATGTAATAGTTTATAACAACAATACGTATTTTGTAACAAACACAACAAATATTCCTTGAAATTGCTTGAAAAAGACAAGAAAATGTAGCTTTAACTAGGAATAATGATAATTAATTGTCACAAGCAAATTTGGCAATGTCTAGCTAGCACTAAATGTCACTTTTTCATAGAATTTGTTGCAGTTAGATGGTTGTAGCAATATTTTGTAACAACCGCAAATTCTAGTGCTCAAAATTGCAAGGAAACACCATGTAAACTTAGCCTTTATCTAGTAGATTGATTGGAAATTGTCACAAGAAAATTTCTGAGTGAGCTAGGTGCAAGTTATGTAGGTGAATGAAACAAATTAACATGAATTAGTATGGTTGTAGAAGTGATTTGAAACAACATCAAGTTAGCTAAGGAATTATTCTAGTTTAGGGTTAGTAGGAGTTAGCAAAAGCTTCAAGGAAGAGGGTTTGAGTGTTTAATCAATCCTTCAATAAGAGAGAGTCTAGGGCTTATGGAGTCAAGTGGACGATTTCTTCTAAGGTTTCAAATAAATTTTGATAGTGCACAAAAGTACAAGAGGAATGCATAGGAGAAGTAGTAACTTAAGTCCCCCTATGCATTTTCCTTAATAAAACAAGATACTAGGGTGTAGGCAATTATAGGACCTAGCACCTTGCTCTCCTTAGGCTTCTTATGGGATAAGAAATTAGGAAAAAATAACTAGGTCAAAACCTTAGAGTGCTAGGAAAATAGGGCTCTAGGGTTTCACTAGTTACTAGATCAATTCAATGAAAAACTTGGCAAATAGAAAGTAAGAAAGTAGCAATTTAAGTTCCTTACTTCAAGCATTAATCATATCATGCAATTTCATATTCTTATATGATCAAATAAAACCATACATAAACCATTCAATAGATGACAAAAAATTCATATTTTACCTACTTGCACAAAGAATAATCATGAAATACCATGCAAGATCACCATAAAAGCTTCCAATATTGATCCAACTTGCAAAAAATGAGCCTTATACAAGAGTGCACCTCACAATTTCCGCCAATATCCCTTCTAGGGTGCAAATTTCAGACCTCTCCTCTTGTGTGAGGAGTTGTTGTGATAAAAATGAATGCACTTTATGTTTATTTATACAAAACAGGTGACCTTTAATTAATTTCAGGTCAAATAAAGACCGACCTAGCGAATTTACAAATAAATTCAAGTTTGGCATAAATACAATTAATTAGCATGTAAAATCATCCCTAAGGGTGACATCATGCCCTTCTAGGGTGACATTGGACCCCCAAGATGGAACATTGGGCTCCAGCTGCAGAACTTTTGGCCTCTAAAGGCCCTAAATGATGCCCACACGTGCCAACCAACTCATAAGTTTCCTAATAATGCAAACCCTAGCTCTGGATGATGTCTAGGGTCATGATGGTGACATCGTGGGCTCCAAAAGGTCAACGTCCAGGTGGAATAGCAAGATCCCCCTGGTTCTAGGTCTTCCAGGGTGTCTCCAAGGGAAACATCCTTCTTTCTTTCTAGTGCAAGTCTTTGATGTATTCTTGCCCCTGGTTTGGGTTACAACATCCATCTGTGGGCTTTCAGCCCCATTGAGTTCCGAGCTAATCATTCCCCCATGTGTACCTGTCCACCGGGAAAATTCCTACAACAAAAAAAAGTATGACCTCCTGGGATTCATAAGGAACATGGATCATAACATGTAAATCACATCCAATAATTAAATTACCCAAACATGTGCATCAAACCCCCCTTTACCCAGAAAAATACTTAAAGACATTATGCAATCTAAGAATTAAGGTTTGGAGAAGGTCTCAAGGTTTCATATTGGGCTAATCCTCCTTAAGTTTGGGGTGTTTCCCAGGTGAGAACCAATCTAGGTCATGTAAGTGTGTGAGGTGGCATGGGGTAAGTGTTTGGGCATGGGGTGCAATGATAACAAGTAAATGTAGATCTTACTTATGGGTGCCTTTATAGAGGAAGAGTTGCACCTTGCCATAGATGCCAATTTTTCCTAGCCAATTCAATGCCTTTTATTCTTAGCTTCATTTCTTTTTATCTTTTTTCTTTTATGCTTTAAGGGAAGAGCTGAGGGACACTGTTCTGGCTTGGTGATCAGAGGTGACAACGTTATCCATAAGTATTTCACTGAGATGAGAAGGTTTGCTCGTGATGAGACCCTCTTTCTCTTGGCTATGCCACCAAGATCCACTACCCTGGTTTGATGACTAGATAGATGGTAGTGTCATACCGCTACATGCCCATGGTCACAATAGACCGGATCATGATGAAACCTCCCATCCACCAACTAATACCTTGAGTGTTTATTTATCTTATGGGTTCCCTTTTCTTACTGACAAGATTTTTACTTCTTTCTCGGAANCATACCGCTACATGCCCATGGTCACAATAGACCGGATCATGATGAAACCTCCCATCCACCAACTAATACCTTGAGTGTTTATTTATCTTATGGGTTCCCTTTTCTTACTGACAAGATTTTTACTTCTTTCTCGGGAATCCCTGGGCAAAGCATCTCAAAGGTTTCTTTTTAGGCTTTTGACTCTTGCCAACTACTTTTACCCTCTGGGCCTTTAGCCCTTTCTTCCCACAAGCCAAGGTACAACCCTTCCTAGTGTGGAAAATCCCAATGCCCGAACAAAGGTAGGGGGGAAATGAGGGGAATAAAGATGGAAAGTGGTAAGTATGGAGGGAACAAATGATGACCTTTCATAGACCCACCTAGTGGAAACCCATCCTAAAGGGAGATCAACTTACTAGGGAATCATGTCACCCTTCTAGGTATGAACAAGTTAAAGAGCATACTTTCCAAGAAAAAGTAATGAAATGAAGGAGAATTTAATGCAACATATTCAAGTTCTTCAATAATCAGAGTGACACATACCATGATACCTGGACTCATTACCTCGTGGAACAAGAATTACTACTACTTCAAGACCAAGCTGGTGGGATGGATACTGTTGTTGTTGATAGTTGGGATGAACTGAAGGAAAGAGGGGCCCTCCAGGGCCACACTCAAGTCATCCGACTCTCAACACTCCATGTCTAGGACCTGTGGGCCTTGAGACATGATCTCCTTAGTTATCCCTAGGGTAGGGGATAACATGGTTAATTCCTAATTATAGTTGGTAGTGGACCGTAGACCCTTGTTAGTACTTGTTTTTGTTTTTGTTATAACATGAGACATCTACTAGCATAGTTTTTTTTTGTTTTTTGTACATTTTCAATAACATGAAAGGATTTTGAAATATTTACTTTTTGTCAATAACAATAAGAATTTCAAACGGGCCAACTATTTTCATAACATTTATGTTTGTCAAATGTTTGGTTAGTTGAGACTAATACTCATGAATATGGGTCATAGATTAATGACTTACACTACGCAGTTAATCCCAAAAATAATATCTAATATCTTGCACTGCGGAAGCCCCTATAAACATTTATGTTTGTCAAATGTTATGTTTTCTGATTTTTTCCTTGAATTACAACAATATTATGCAGAGGTTGGTGTAAGTACATCCAACAAAGAGTTAGTTTGAGATGAAAGTTGATTACCAAACTTTACATCTCAACAAAGAAGAAGTTTGGTTTGATAGATAAGCTCGAAAAAAAACATTACATAGCTTCTTCTAATAATGCACATATTATGTAGAGTTTCATGTAACTAAGAAAGAGGTATGCTTATTGATGTTGGTATTACATGACAAAAATAGTTTTCTATATAATTCAAGATCATTGATTTCTTCAATACTTTTTTGCAACTCGATTTTGGGAGTCAAAATGTAGTAGGATCCAAGTAACAGATATTACACGCGCTTCCTTTAATGGGATCAAAATAGGTGATAAGACTTTGACTGTGCAATATTCTACTGTCGGGTATAGGTATACACGATGGCATAATGACCCTTACTAAATCTACATCTCTTATTGTTCATGCTTAATTATGGTAGTGTAACTGAGACTCTCTTTTTCATTTGAAAGCCATGTTTAGCCAAAACCAAAGTAGGAGAATGTCTTAGCACGAACTCAACGACATATATCTTTGTAGGTGAAGCTTTTGCAATTGTCACAATATTTTTTCACATAAAAGTAATTGACGTGTCTTTCAAATTTGTACTGCAGAGCTACTTATTTGCATTATTTTTGGGCATGGTAAAAACTCCTTATCTATTTATGTGCACTCCTTTTGTTTTATCATATCACCACAAATGTTGATGTATCTGTACCAACTCATTGTCTTAAAAGTTGATAATCACATGTTGGTTTCGTTCTAGAAAGTTAAAAGATTCTCTTGTCATTTCTTCTATCATTGTTATTTTTTATTAGCTAGTCATTATAGTTGAATAGTATCTTTAATGTATCAAATGAATATTTTAATAATGTATCAAATGGCTTCAAATATTTCCTAGCCTTATTTTTTTATGTTGCATAAAGTTTCACTTGTATTTCTATGTTCTGAAATACATATGTCAACAAAGTTGAGTGAATAACTCAAAAGTTTGCAAAATTTATTGTAAGATGTATTCAATGTTGCTAATGTTTTCAAGTGACAAGATAATGTACTTAGTTCGTGTAAAACATTATTTTATTTTTTGGCTCATCCAACCTTACATTGATAAGTGTTTTTTCAAAGCCATAAAGTGAAGAGTGCTCGGCCATATAATTACATATGAAACAATCCACACATATTTATTTATGATTCTTGTCATCTGAAAGTTAGAAGATTCTCTTGTCATTTCTTCTAGTGTTATTTTTTATTAGCTAGTTATTACAATTGAATAGCCCCTTTAATGTATCAAATGGCTTCAGATATTTCCTAGCCTCACATTTTTATGTTTCATAAAGTCTCAATTATATTTCTATGTTCTGAAATACACATTTAAACAAAGTTGAGTGAATAACTCATAAATTTTCAAAATTTATTGCAAGATGTACTTGATGTTGCTAATGTTGTCAAGTGACATGATAATATACCTAGTCTGTGTAAAACAATATTTGATTTTTTGGATCATCTAGCCTTACATTGATAAGTGTTGTTTCAAAGCCATAAAGTGAAGAGTGCTCGGCCATATAATTACATATGAAACATTAATCCATGCATATTTATTTATGACAACATAAAACTCTCCAAAAATGGTCATGCATAGGCACATTTCTAGTGATATTTCCACTGTGGGAGGTTATTAGGAACCATTTGCTTCTATCCCAATGGTAATAACACATGAAAATTCTCTTTGTGTTTTAGTTTTCATCGCCCTAAATGGGAATTCATGCTCTATTCAAATTGAAAATGGTGGATCAGAGGGGAAAGAGAAATGACATGGTCATATTTGTTTGAGTTATTATTGAGACAAATATGAATACACATACCTTGCACTGCAACACCAACATTATTCAGGTTTTCAATTGATTTCTTTGTTCATTATTTCAATTGATTTACATGTTCAAGTCGGATATTTATAAGGATCAAAAGGTTGACACCAATATTCCTAGTGCACATACATATCAGGGTTTGTTTATTCTATGAGAAACCTTTTTTCTCTGGCTCATGCGATGATAACATACGTTGAGGTTGCATGTCAAATAGTTCCAATGTAAATAGGCTTAATATGAAAGGATTGTGTTATGAATTCTTAGTAAATATGTTAAGCTTAGATGCTTCCTAATTGAATTTTGAAACCTGGTAACTTGGATGTACATGTATATACCGGTTTAAAGAGTAATATTTTAGGTATCAATTCCCATTAAGCAAATAGTTCATTTTCTATGATAGAAGATTGTTAAAGAGGTTTGATTTTGCATATTTCATTTCCTAGCACTCTTGTTTTTTTTTATATTGACTACATGTCTCATATCCTATGACCAGATGGCCATATCATCTATGCATGGACAAGAATGTGATACATCATTCCAAATTGGATTTATTGTAACCAAAAATCTAATTTACAATTTTAAGGTCTAATCTTATACCCATTAGAAGATTTTATGGTCTCATTTGTACCCAATAGTTAACACTTATGCTTAGTGGGTGTTTTTGTGCCCTATAGCTCTAAGGCCTAATCTATGCCCAATATTTATTACAAAGTTATGTGTCTGTTAACTTTTGTATAAGCCAACAAAAATATAAGGGATAAATGTGACCTCTCTTCCTTGGAAAGGAGTCCTTTTTGGGTATAAATGGATGATTAGAGAGGAAGTCATGCATGGAATGTGACTTATCAATATTCTTATACTTTTGGAGTTATTGATTGATAGAATTATGTGCGCTCCTATTTAGGAACATCCTATGATGAACTTGTTTGAAGGGTCCTTTCATAATCGATGAATCATTAATAAATAATCCATAATAGAAGTGGTAGAGAAAATATTAATATCTCCTCAGCTTGACATAAATGGTGGTTAGGATCAACACATATGAACTTTGTGGTGAAATATTATAAAAAATGACATAAACATATCGCTCAATCAATTTTGATGATTTTACATATTTGGAAAAAGAAACATAATTTGTCCATCCTCCAGAAAACACTGCAAGCATCATGGGTTGTGTTTGTCAAGGTTCTCACTATACACTCTTGCATATCAGTCTATCAATTTTGATGATATTTCACCACAACATTCATATGTGTTGATCCTAACCACCACTTGTGTCAAGCTTAGGAGATATTAATCTTTGCTCTACCACTTCTATTATGGATTCTTTATTACTGATTCATCAATTATGAAAGGACCCTTCAAACAAGTTCATAATAGGATGTTCCTAAATAGGAGCGCACATAATTCTAGAGTGATATGTAAAAAATTGATAGAGTGATATGTAGGATTCTAAAATGGATAGAGGGATATGTAAAAAACTCACCAAGACTTTACAAGGTTTTATAATTTAGTGAAAGATTCGCCAAGATTTTACATGATTGTATAAAATAGTAAAATATTAGCCAAAAAATTATATATATACATATTATATTATTGATAAAATAGCCTTCAAATTTTCTTATGTATCATGGGGATTCACCCATTTATTATACATATAAATTTGGTGGAGGTAGGGGGTTTCTTAAAATTACCCCTGGTTTTTACACCTGGATCGTCCATCTTGCCTACAAAAATAAAATTTCTGGATAATCATGGGATGTGAAAAACACTTGGAAGTGTTCTAACCCTTCCATCCATGAGCTTCAACTTGAATTTTCCTCGTCTTATGATTTTGAATATCAAGTCATCACCTCCATCATACCTTTCATACTCATAAAACTATTCCCTGTGAGGATTCATATGAAATGATGCACATAGGTTGACCAACCATGCCTCATGATCTACATGTGTGCTTGAAGAATCCAAGTACACATCCCCTCCTTCGTCCGTGGAGGTTTTTTCTTCTGTATAAGGAGCATCATCAGATTTCTTCCCTCTCTCAACACTTTTGGATCTACATTGTTTCTTGTAGTGCCATTCTTTTCCAAATATCCAACATACCTTTACAATTTTTCTGGGAAATTTAAATCTTCCCTTAGATTTAGATATCCCACTTGAGGACTTAGATCTATTTCTTTCCTGGGAGTTTGCTTTTGCAAATAAGGCATATGTGCTCTGTCCTTCCATGTTTTTCCGCCTCATCTCCTCTAAAAACAAGGACGAGACCACATCATCAAAGCTTAAATTAGTTGTATTACTACCTATGGCTACAACCAAACTATCCCATGAGTCTAGTAAAGAGAACAATAAACTGATACACTTATCTTCATCAGAAATCTTAATATCAATAGACAATAACTAACTTACCACAATATTGAAGGAATTCAAATGCTTTTTCATCGAGTCTCCATATTATATTCTCGGGTTGTATAGCTTATTCCAAAGGAAAAAATTGTTTACTAGGGACTTAGACTGATACAAAGCCCCTAAATTATCCCATAATGCCTTGGATGTAGATTCCCCTGACACATTTAGTAATACTGAATCTGAGAGACACAATGAGATTGTGCTCTTTTCCTTCTGATCCAAATTTTCCCATTCTTCTATTGACATTACTATAGGTGGAATACCTAGATCCACAATGTTCTATTGATCTTTTTCCACCAAAAAAATTCCATATTAAGCTTCCATAGCTCAAAACGTTTCCCATTAGGGTTTTGCAAGGCTTCAATAGGGTTTTTTCCAATGTGGAGGTTGTATGGAGGATCCACCTCAGTTGTTGGAATAATTTTAGGGCCTCCTGTCGGAGTCATATATCTTTATCGATCTTGTCATAAAGTATACTAAAAATACATACCATGTTGATGGCAGTTCACCCGTGATTCTAGTGTCTTCCAAGCCGGAGATCTTAAATAATGGGTGGGATCCAGACCATTCTTAATCAATTCCTGCCAGTTTTTGTCAGGTCTCAATCCCCTCGTTGCTGGGTACTTCTCCTCCAGGTTTGTTTGTGGGAATGAATCCCTCCTTGCCCCATTTGTCTTTGCATTCAACTCCTTTCTCTGGTTCTCCACCCAGTTATTCTAGACCTGGAATGATTTTCCCCTCTGTGGAAATTGGGGGATCATGGTTTGTTGGTAGATGGCTAGGTATATAGGAATTTATGGAAACAAGGCCTCTCCAAGGGAAGAAATGCAAAAATAAAAAGAAGACTGTTCATTATCGTGGTGGTGATATCGCGCTAGTAATTGGTAAGGACTTACAGGTCACCCAGATTGCAGACTTGGACAGGAAGGCCCTAGTTGGGAGATTTGGTAATCAAAGGATTTTTGCTGGGTTCCTTATGTAGTGGATGGAAGTCCATTGGTCATCAGTTTATTATACACACCTACCTTCCAACTTCTCTCCTAGGGATGGATCATTTTTGTCTTCAAACAAAACTCTGACATGGAGAAGAAACTTACAGTGTGTTGGTTTTGGGACTGCCAGTTCCTTTGTGCGAAGCCATGGTATTCCTTGTTTGATGCCAATATCAAAGGATTTAAAAATTTCCCCTTATGTATTAAGATGTCGAACCTTTCATTCGAACGATGGTCGGATGTGGGTCTCAGGGATATTGGTGTTACCTTGGGCTCATTCATTGCAGTGGACACTAGCTTCAAATACTCACGTAGTTGGGCATTGGCCCATATTTTAGTTGAATTGGATCCTTATGAAGGTATGTATGAATCTATTAAGTTAGTTGTGGGTGAGCAGTCCTAGATGTAGATCCTAGATTACATCAATGTTCCTTTCCATTGTGTAAGGTGTCACTGTGTTATCCATGTAGTGGCTGATTGTGACAGAAGCTTTCAAAAGAAGACTCAGAAGTCCCCAAAAGAATATTCAAAATCCAAATGTAATAATCTGTTGAAGGACACTCTAATGGATGATGTGGGTCTCCCATCTTCTCAACATCTCGATAGGGGTCAAGTTCCAGGAAAAGTTCGGGTTGCCTCTCGTAATGGTATGTCTTGTATGGTGGTTGGTGACATCATGGTACCATTGGATGTGTTGGGGTTTGGGGATAGAGTGAAAAATATATGAAAGGAACTTTTAGATGTTGACCTAGACCTCTTGACGACCAAATGGAGCAAAATTGATGCCTTATGGACTGTCGGCACGAACACTCTTGGGAGCTCAGGTAAGTATCCTCTTTCTGTTTATTTGGTTTGTACTTCTTCTCAATTGGATCTTACAACCTCGGTGGGAAGGGGGGTCCTGAATTTTTTCCATCCCCATCGAGGGAAATGTCTAAATTTGAGGGTGGTGAAGCTGTGAATGATCATGTTGTAGACCTTGGAAATGATAGTAATTTGGCCATGTCTTTTGGTTCTCATAATGATATCTCTTCAAAATATGCCTCGTCAGCTTTGGGTAGGGACCTTTACCTCCTTAGGTCCTACTCACATCCTCGGGTTTGGTCATCCTCTGGGGGACTCAGATTTGTCAATGCAAAACATCCCTGGCCGTCAAAGGTGGGATGAAAATCGACCTTAAGGCACACTTAAAAAATAAATTTCCGAGAGGTGTCTTTGGGTTGACAAAGGTTGATTTATGGGGCCCTTAAAGAAGGTGTAAACACTTCCCTAGATCATCCATGAATATTATGTTAGCTAACATTGGGGGTAGACCCCAAAAAATCACCCTTCAGTGGTTCTTTGGGTAGGAATTACCTGATATGGTGTTATTACAGGAGACGATGGGAAAGTGTGATTCCATTATTGTAAAGTTCCACGATGGGAATTTATTGGTCTTGATTCAAAATATCTATCAGGGAGCATCATTACTAGCTATTCTCAGTCTATTCCCCTTATCAATTTCTATTTTGTGCATTCAGGTTTGGCAATGGAGGTAAAATGCAAAGTATTGGAAAAAATCATTCGGTTGTGCAATGTTTACAAACCTTATTTGATCAGGAGTTATTTTGGGGGAATTTACTAGTTAATAAATTTGTTTAGTTTGAGCATATCATTATCAGTGGTGACCTAAATGTTTTAATTTGTAGAGGAGAAATTTGGGGGGACTCGGTGTGAGTGGACCCCATGTCTCTGTATTTTCTAGATAAGAATAAGTGGCACTAGTGGACGTATAATTGACAATTCTTATTCCTACGTGGAGTAACAATAGATCATGTTTGATTATTTTCCATAAGCATTTGGACCATTTCTTGGTTCACCATAGCCTTTTGCAGAATGCTGGAGTTTACATATCTTGGGTTGGAAAAGGTAAATGTTTAGACAATTTCTCGATTTATCTTGAATTAGACACTTCAAGGGGATGACCAAGCCCCCCCTTCAAATTTAATCCCTCTTGGCTCGAAATTGAAGAGTTTCATGTGCCAGTGGATGAAAATTGGGACAAGTTTGACCCAAATCTTAGTTTTGGGGCCTCGCGACAATTTGTTGACTCCCTAAAAATTGAAGAATGTGGTGATCTGATGGGATATTGGGTGCATGAAAATGAGGGAATCCTATTTTCTTAGCATTTATAAGGAGTTGGAACATATATATGAGGAATTTTCCTCGCGCTAGGCAGTTGGGATAGATATGGGCCATGTTCTTTAATTGGAAGAAGAACGACACAAAATATTCATTGATCAAGAAAAATAATGGAGGATGAAGAGCCAGGCTCTATGGCTCGAAGTTGGTGATTTGAACATAATTTTATTTCAATGCTATGAAAATCATCGTTGCAGTTACAATACCATTTGAGAGTTGAAGGATGAGGGTGGAGCTCCTATACTTGATTTTCAAGATTTTGATTCCTTAGGTGTGCACCATTTTCATTCCATATTTCAATATCTTCCTCATTATAACATGGACATGACTATCAATCTTCTTTCATATTTTCCTTATCTAGTTAGAGAGGCTAAAAAAAAATCCATTTTCAACGATATCTCCATGGAGGAGTTACAGGCAATGATCGACACCTTTTAGAGATGTAATAGCTTGGGGCCCATTGGCGCTTGATTGGAGACCGAGGTTCTCATAGTTTACCAAAAAAGACACCACTATAGTCTAGAGAAATATCATATTCAACCTTCTGAAAGGGAAGGAGGTCTCACTTGAAGCGTTTCTGAGACTTATGTAAAATGGAGCAAGGTTGAAGAGAATGTAGTGGTGGGAAGAACTCAACCCAGCTAATCAATCACTGGGTTGGGACGATAAACAATGTAGACACAATCTAAATAGAATTACATAACACATACAATGATGCCTACTTCATACATGAACAAATCTATGGAGAGTAAAGTAATCAAATATATCAACAATGGCATGTACGTAGTGAAGAGATCTAAGATGCATAATAGAGTCTTGCGCAAAAGAAGCATACACAGTTCATCAAGATACATACACCTTTTATCAAAATTTTAGGGGTCCAATAATCTCTTATATTCTTATAATTTCATAATATCTAATATAGAGTTCTGTTTCCATCTTGTACAAAGAAGATCATATCAAATACAAACTCCATATATGGTTTTCCCGCAGATAGTATGATCACAACACGCATTTTCAGTATTTGTAGCTCTGAAATCAATACAACAGTTCAGAAACAAAAAACACAAGAATGATAGCGATTCACAACCAAAACACATAATGACTCTTTAACTAACTAACTCTCTACTAAATTAATTCCAACTTGTTACATAACTCCTCGCTATCGGATTTTTTCCGCATACTTCTTTCTTTCTTCTTTATGGTGTTGTGCTTTCTTGATTCCTCCTTCTTCTGGAATTCTCTCGAATGTTTCAGCTTCTTCGACCATTCAATCTATTTGGCTCATGTCTGTTTTCTGTGCTGGAATTCTAACACATCACTTTCCATTGGATTTCCACTGCATTTCTCTATTTTCCGCCAGTCGTAGTGTAATTTCCCTAGCCACCTAGGCTGGGCCATGCCACACAAGAATTTTCTGAACTTTGATACCATTTAAGTAACTGATATACTTATACAATAACTCATATTAATGCAGATAACAACATCTATATACAATTACAACATATACAGAAAAACCCATAAGAATAATTGAATAAATATTAACATAACACATAAATTAACACACAATAACCACTTATCTTTAGTAAAAATAACACCCACTATGTGTAGATCTTTCATGTTCCTCCTAGCCGTAGACCACGCCACTCATAAAATATCAACAGTGGGTCACCCCCAAGATGGGGCTAAATTCCACTTGGTTAAAGGGTTTCTAAGCAGGTTAAGGTCTCTTTAACAACATACATACTCAAAAACATGTGAAAAATCAAACTAATAGCCTATAGTCCCTCATTCCCCACATGCATTTCCCACCATAGGAAGTGTGCCCCTTCTCTTCTCAACATTCCTTCTGCTGCCCCACTTCCCTTCCAGGGCTTCAACAATAGGTTGAATAAGAAGTCTCAGAGCCCTGTAGATACAGTTTGGCACCTTGGGAAATAAATTCCCAATAGTTCTCTCACCTAGAGAGAATGCTCATGGGCCTAAAAACCCTCTTCTTTAGTGTCCTATGGGCCTAAAAACCCATTTCTTTAATGTCCTATGGGCTTGGCAACCTGCTTCTTCAATCCAACTCCAAATCTAAACAAGGTCCTGGTACATGTACATGTACAGTACTAGCAACATGAAGGTACATATAACAATAGCATGGAGGTAGTGAGGTGCGAATAATGATGGAAATATGATCAAAGGAACTAAATTTCCCCAATAATATTTTCATGTTCCCAACTTGAAACTTGTCATGTTGGGAATTAAATTGGTTCCACATGGATTCCCTCACAGGATGATACATTCCTCAACATAAGGACTTAGAATATATTTAAATATCCATACTTTATACTTAAAACAATTTTGGGAATATTAATAAAATATTCCTTTGGGCTTAAGACCCCTAGATTAGCCCCTTTCCCTAGACTCTTAGCCCCCCTTTCCCATTTTGGTGGAGTTTATCCCCCCATACTCTTTTTTATGGCCGATCTGAAACAATGATATGTTTTCATTAAAACTGAGTGTGATTGCATCTTACAAAAATAGGCTCACTGGCCTTTCAACTTCAAGCTCACCAACCCAATAGCCATACAGACACTATGGCCTCAAAATAAACTCATAAAAAGGTACTCTTGCCCCAAAGTATTTTGGCTCATCATCCTATATGTACAATTACATTTATATTTACAATGGGGTTCGGACTAGGGGTATTACATTCCCATCCCCCTTATTTATGCATTGTCCTCGGTGTAGTAGATACACAAATACAATAACAAATTCAAAAGTCCTCAAACAGATGCAGATACTATGTCCGCATAGCATCCTCATGCTCCTAAGTTGCATCCTTAGGACTGCACTAGGTCCATTGGACCTTTACCAATCCTATTTCTCGATTCCAGATCAACTTGACCTTCCAATCCAATATGACTATTGGCTGAACTCAAAAGTATCCTTCTTGCTCCACCTAAATCACATTCTAATCAATGACATGATTAGCATCAAGTACATACTTTTTAAGAAATGATACATGGAATACATTATGAATACACATTGATGTAGGTAAGGCAAGCATTTATGCTATAGGACCAATCCTATCCACGATTTCAAACGAACCACAATAACGAACTACTAGTTTTGAACAATTTCCCAACTTCAAGAAACTTCTCTTGGCATTTGATTTTAAAAACACACGGTCACCCACTTTTAAGTCTTTGTGAGTTTTTACCTTATCAATATAAAGTTTCTGCCTGTCCCGGACAACCTTTAAATTTTGTTTTATTCTCACCATCTGCTCTTCCATTTCCATGAGTAATTCTGGTCCAACCATTGCTCTATCTGCTGACTTGTCCTCAATCACTGGTGTGTTGCATTTTCTGCCATAAAGTGCCTCAAATGGACTCATATTTATAGATTCTTGATACCCATTGTTATAAGAAAAATACACCAAATGAAAATAATCCTCCCATTTGGATGGTTTATCCATCACATATATCCTCAACATATCTTCAATCACTTGATTCACCCTCTCTATTTTCCAATCAAACTATGGATGATAGGTTGTGCTAACGTTTAGATTGGTCCCAAATCCTTTAAATAATCCTTTCCAAAAATTTGATATAAATTTTGGATCTCTTTTAGACACATTTGTCTTGGGTATACCATGTATTTGAGCAAATTCTCTCATACAAATATCAACAATGTTGGCTTCCTTGTGAGTGAGCTTTATTGGAATAAAGTGGGCAACTTTAGTAAGCTTATCCACCACCGCCATGATGGAATCATGCTTCTTGGTTGTTTTTGGAAGCTTGGTGATGAAATCCATTGTTACAACTTCCCATTTCCCCTCAGGAATGGGTAATGGCTATAGCATACTAGCTGGGTGTATGTGCTCAACCTTGCCTTTTTGACATTCCAAACACTTGGAAATAAAATCGACAACCTCTTTCTTCATACCTGACCAATAATATTGTCTCTTGACAACTTTAATAGTCTTATGGTAAACCAGGTGTCCAACATAAGGAACAATATGCATTTATTTTAACATCATATTTTTCAATCTTGATAATTTGTCACATAAATTCTGCGTCTGTAGAAAAGAATTTCGTTATCTTTTAACTCAAAATTATAAATTTTCTGCTGCAAAATACCTTGTTGTAATTTTGTCTTTATATCCATGTACTATAGATATGATTTTGCAACCTCTAAAATTATGTCTTTCAAATATGATGTGTACATGCTAATGGTTGTAGCATACATCTCATGCACTCTCCTGCTGAGTGGATCAACCACTTTGTTCTCTTTACCCTTGATATGCTTTATATCAAAGTCATATTCACTGAGAAATTCTAACCTCCTATTTTTCCTGGCATTTAGAGTTGGTTGTCCAAATAAATATTTCAAACCACTATGGTATGTCCTTATCTCAAATATTTTCCCCATGAGGTAGTGTCTCCACATCTTTAAGTCATGCACTATGGCTACCAATTCCAAATCATGAGTAGAATAGTGTATTTCATGTTCCTTTATTTTTCTTGATTTGTATCACACCACATGTCCATTCTGACTAAGAACTCCACCAAGTCCTTCTTTACATGCATATGTGCATATAATGAAGTCTTCATTTGTATCAATAATCCTCAATATTGGATCACTAGTCAACAAATACTTCAAGTGTTGGAAACTTCTTTCACAATCTGATATCCACTCAAATTGCAAACCCTTCTTTTGCAAGGAAGTGATTGGGTGTGAAATATTTGAGAATCCTTCAATAAATATTATGTAGTAACCTACAAGTCCCATGAATGATATCACCTCAGAGACATTCCTTGGTTTTGGCCACCCTTCAATGGATTTTATCTTCTCTGGGTCCACTGCTATCCATTTCTCTGTAACAATATTCCCCAAGTAATGTATCTGCCTCTGGTAGAATGAACACTTTCTCAACTTTTCAAATAACCTATGTTTTGTCAATAATTGTAGCACCATACTCAAGTGTTGCTTATGATCTTCTTCATATTTTGAGTAAATAAGTATGTGATCCAAAAATACAATGACAAACTTATCCAGGTATTCTCTGAAAATACTATTCATTAAACACATGATGATAGTCGGTGCATTGGATAACCCAAATGACACCATTGTGAACTAATAATGGCCATACCTTCTTCTAAAGGAAGTCTTGCTAATGTCTTCTTCCTTAATTATTACCCGATGATAACCTGACTTGAGATCGATCTTAGAGAATACTGTAGAATATTTTAGTTGATCAAAGAGATCATCTATCCTTGGTAAATGATACTTCTTCTTCATGATTACCTTGTTCAACTGCCCGAAGTCAATGCAAAGCCTCAAGGTTCAATCCTTTATCTTCACAAATAATACTAGGCCACTCCAAGGTGAAATACTTTAGCATATATATCCCTTCTTTAGAAGTTCCTCCAATTTCATTTGAAACTCCTTCAATTCTGTTGTACTCATCCTATAAGGAGTCTTGGATACTAGGGATGCTCCAAGCAATAGATTTATGGAGAAATCAATATCTCTCTTGGGTGGTAGCTCTATTATTTCTTTAAATACATCTTCAAACTCTTTTAGGAATGCATAATATTCGATACTTGGTACTTTATCCTTAGGTGCCTCCTCCATATGTGCTACAAATACTTGACATCCTTTCTTGAAGTTTTTCTTCAGCTGCAAGGCCAAAACTTCTCTGATGGTTAATTCTCTTGGAATATCATGAACTGTCCTTAGGTTATCTTCTTCATCCAAGTAGGTAAAATCCTTATTATAACAATCTAGAACAACATGATGTTGGTCCAACCAATCCATACCGATTAGGTAGTCATATGAGCCCAAAGGTATGATATTCAAATCTACCCCTGTGCTTAATCCATTATGTCTATTGGGCATACCTTAACCATCTCATTAATCTTCCTTTTAGCTCCTGTATCTAGTTTCACCAACCAAGGTTTACCAAGCTTACTTGTTGGCAATTGAAATATTTCCACCATCTTAGGATCTAGATAACTATGGCTAGCCACTGAATCAATTAAAATAGAAATGAGTTGGTTGTTGATATTGCCTTCCAATTCAATCATATGTGACTGAAACTCAACTTGCTTGTTATTTAGAGCTGCATAGATCCTAGGTACATTCATGCTTATGTCCTCCACTTTTTCATCTTGTTGTACTTTGTGAACAATCCTCACTTTTTCACCTTTGTGAGGGTGATCTATGTACATATGATCTCCCCCACAACCCCAACATTGAATAGGTGGTTTCCTTGGTATTTTCCCCATTATCTCAGTTATATTGGGTTACTTAAGAGCTGGTTTTCCTTGAGAATTATTTCGGAGAATGGTGCTTTGTCCCCTTCCTCCTCTGTTCCATATTTCTATTCTTCTTATCTTCCCACGCCTTTTGGAAAGTTGGTCTTCCTCTATGTTGATCATAAAGGAATTTATCTCTCCCTATGGTTTCCTCTAGTGTCTTGGGATCATCATATTGTATCTTATCATTGATAAATGATGGAAGCTCACTCAGGTACCTCTGAATGTTAACTTGGTCATCCTTGATGAAAGATACATATTTTAGCAACTCTAAGAATCTCCTTTCATACTCATCTATTGTCATAATCCCAAGCTCGAGTTCAAAGAAATCCTTCATCTTCTTATCCTAGTATCATTTGGTTAAGTACTTCTTTTGAAAATACCTTTTGAATTCTCTCCAAGTAACCTTTTTCTCATCAATGTATTTCACTTTCACAAACTGATCCCACCACATTGATGCTTTTCCTTTGAGTTGATATATGAAAATTATTCCTTCTTCCTGTGAAGAGTAATTATGCAACTGAAAATAATTCCTCATGCCCAATAGCCATGACTCAACATCCTCATCCTTCTTGTGTTCACCATCAAATGTAGGTGGGTTTATTTTATTCATTTGTCCCTGTATCTCATCCACTCCAGAATTCTTCTTCTGCTTCTCGAGAGGGGATGGAATTTAACTACTGTGCATTCTTCTAGTTGATTCCCTTGGGGAGTGATGGTGATGCCTACTAACACTTTTGGTTCTTCTCCTCTTATGATGAGACCAAAGACTCCTTGATTTTCTTGACACAGTCTCCTTATCCATATTCTTCTCTATTCTATCCAAGCTCTGCATTAACTTGATGTAAATCCTTCTTGTTGCTCCTTGGCTTTCATAAGATTCTCGCTATCAAATTTATAACTTTGGAAATCCTTCCACAAACTTGTTATGGTCTCCACCAAGTTCATGCTCTCTTCCTTTTTGTCTTCTCCATGTCCATTAGATTCTGTTACTGCAACATCCACACCCATACCAAAAATTATGCCTTCATCTTCATAATTTTAAGTTCCTTGGGAATCATCCATGTCTTGGTTTACTAATCTTCCTATTGAATTTTGCTTACGTCGAATTATGTTCTTTGTTCTGCAAAATGTGTATGCAACATGATTTGTAAGGCTATAATAATTTAACAAATCCATCATTTTATACAACATTTTGTTCTTCATAATTTTATCAGAAATAATTTATTTATGATTTCTCATGAATTCTTAATATCTTTTTTTTATATATTATTGAGTGAATGCATGGAATCCGTTGTCCACGAATCTACATGACTAATTCTTGTGTCCCCCCTTCGAAATATTTTAGCAGGAAGACTATTAATGTCATTTCAGGGAAGAGAATTTCATTAACTCGAGCATCCTAGCTTCAATGCTTAGCCACTGTCTAATTATATTCAAATTAGATCTTGACCATTAAAATATTTCATTGTGGGTCTAAGGTATTTTATTTCTTCTCTTCAAATTTTGTGGTCTCCAAAATGCACTATCGCATTCCAGTGCCCTTAACTTGCTATCGTACTTAGAAGTTTTTCTTATGTCATTCATGTTATAACTTCTGCCTCCTCCAAAAGGCACCATGGTGTTTCGATGTATCCATTATATAACTATACTTAGTCATTTTATCTAAGATCCCATCATGGGTTCAAGATCATTTTCTTATGCTTCATCACCTCTGCGATATCCTTCACACCCACAAATTCTTGACACTTAGTCAAATTTTGAAATTTTATCGCGGGTTTGTGTGATCCAATATTTCTTTTACTCTTAGATCTTACCGCGTTTTTATGGGATTGGCAGTTGGCCTGCCACATGGCTCCACATCACCTGCCAACTATCATCTCATCCAAGATGTACCTGCCACCGTGGTAGTACATGTCTTTATTCTACCACATCAGCTGACACGTGGCCTCCACATCATGCTGACATCATCGTACGAGAAAAAAACCCAAATTTTTCCAATTTTTCTTACTTCGAAAATCACCAAAATTTGAAATTTATTTCTCGGATTTCCATTAAAATTTGGAGATTTTAATTCTTGGGTCGTTTCTTACATTACTCACGAATTCTACAAGAATTTCCATATTGGAATTGGGGACTTTTTCCCAATTTCGCTTCAATTTTTTCATAGGCGCCATGATCGCTCTGTAAACTCAAAAATTCAGCCATCCACAAGCCCATATTTTCCCCATTAGAGATTGAAATTGCTTATTTTTAATTACCGAGCTCGATTCTTCACATTATCCATGAGATTTTTCTTAATTTTACTATAATAATTTAATCAAACAAGTTGTATACATACTCCATAAATTAATTCTCTGTGAATTTTCTCTTCAACATTTTGCTAACTCGGCCCATCTAGGCTTCTCGTTGAAAACTAGACTCTGATACCACTTTGTAACGTCCCCAACCACCTAGGCTGGGCCACGCCATGCAATTTTGTTTTGAACTCTGATACCATTTAAGTAACTGATATACTTCTTCAATTGCTCATGTTAATGCAGATAAAAACATCTATACAAAATTACAACATATACAAAAAAACCCATAAGAATAATTGAATAAATTTTAACATAAAACATAAATTAACACAGAATAAACACTTATCTTTAGTGAAAAGAACACCAACTACGTGCAAACCTTCCATGTTCCTCCCATCCTTATACCACATCGCTCATAAACTCTCAGCAGTGGGTTACCCCTCAGCTGGGGCTAAATTCCATTTGGGTAAAGGGTATGTAACTAGGATAAGGTCCCTTTAACAACATACAAACTCAGACATAGGTGCCAACTCAAACTAACATCCTACAATCCCTCATTCCCCACATGTTTTTCCCACCCCACGAAGTGTTCCCCTTCTCTTCTCAACATTCCTTCGACTTCCCCACTTCCCTTTTGGGGATTCAACAACATGCCAGAAAGGAAGTCTCAGAGCCATGCTGTTGTAGTTTGGAACCTTAGGAAATCAATTATGAACAATTCTCTCACCTGGAGAGAATTATCATGGGCCTGACAACCCACTTCTTCAGTGTCCTACAGTCCTGATAACTTGTTTCTTCAATGTCCTATGAGCCTGACAACCTGCTTCTTCAATCCATCTCCAAATCTAACCAAGGTCCTTGTTGACAATTAAAATTGCAACGAGGATTTCCCCCACAAAGTATTGCTAAAGCCTATTAATTATAAGCTAATAATATATATAATACTAGTAGGTGGGACCCCCTTGTAGGTTGGAGGATCATATATGGTTATTATTTGATGTTTTTACTGCTGTTCGACACTGCTTACAGGATTGAGATGATTGATGATCAATGTTGGTCCTATTCACGACAGATGGATGAGGGATAATACATGTTTGTTCTCTTGCTCTAGACTCGAATGCCACGATGGCTTATGATATCTATTTTTACCTTTGATATTTAGCCCTATATTTATTACTTGTGACACCTGCAAAAGATACATGTTAGTAACAACAAATAAAGAGCAATTGAAACGAAATAAAGAAATATAAGAAAAAATGCAAAAGGAAGGAACTAGTCTGTACTAACATGTTACACTATATGCATTAAAACGATCGCTGTAAATCCTAGCTAACAAATCATAGCTATGCTATTTATTGAGTTACATGGAAACATAGTTGATATGCATTACTGTATAGTTGGAAATGGTAATATGTGATGTGGGTGGTGCTCTTGGCAATTAAGGGATGTTGGTTTCAATGCATGGCTCAATTGGATGAATTAATGGATTAGTGGGCTGATGCGTACTAAGGAATTGAATGAGTTTGAGTGTGGAGGTGACATGCATTTACTGTACGTCACTCCTACTTCTTCCATTGAATGCCACCCTAGTCAGGCTATTGTTCAACTGTGTTTTTCTATGGTTAGATTCTAACTTTCAAGTAGGGGAAGAGCCGCTCAACCAAGCTCACGTTTTAAGGGGATTTTGGTTACATGTATGTCTTTTCTCCATCCATGAATTTGCTCTGGTTATGAAATAGTTTTTGGCTTGGGATGTATGGGTTTGTGCTTTCCTTAAGTATGGAAACTGTGTAAATTTGTGATATTTTTCTGGAATGAATCGTTGATGGTTTTCATTGCAATTATGGTTGAAGTCACAGTGTTATTGGTTGTTCTGAGTGTTAGTAGCCATAAAGGCTCTCTGTCATCCTTGCTGGTTTTAGTTGGAGGGTTCCATTTGTCCTAGAGTGGCTGGCTATATCCATGCATTCGTATCACCATACCCAGTCTTTTTCTTTTATGGGGTTCACTGGTTTTGAAATGCCTTGTCTCACTGCACATTGTTTCACTTGGGTATGGGTTGTTCATGCTACTGATGGTTGCATAGTGGGTTATATTTCTTCTTCTCAGCTCGGTTCCATATCAACGTTGTTAGTTGGTTGATTGGGGGAGCCATGAGGGTTATACCCTGCGTGTTCTAAGTATTTTTACAAGGCCAAAATGGAGCCTTACGCCTTTGTTCATAGTCTCTCCTATCATGAGAATTGTCACCTTGTCTTCGAAATCATTGTGGTATACCCCGTGTGTGCACCGTTGGTCTTGAAGGTTCTCACATGATGATGGGAGTCGACTCCATTCTCCCTGTGTTGGTCTGCAGAGCAAACCCTTATTTTCTCAAGCCCGGGTTTTGATAGAGGGAACTGTAATGGCCTGTCGGGTATACTATTGGTTGTTATGCATTGTTGGGTATTGTAAAAAATGTTCGGTTTCTGGCTCATGTCGGTTGATTATGTTGACATTGGTGTTGGTTTTAGTATTTAGTCACTTCATTGGTTATTATGACAATCAAATTGATACTCAACATGGTGATTTGGTTGATTGGAAAATTGGATTAAATGCATAGCCGTTGTCTCTTACATTGTAATTGTTGAATTGTTAACCCAACATTAGTTTACAAATTGATTAATGCACAACATTGCTTCATGTGTGATGCGTGGGTATGTGTGGCATTCCTACAACATGTTAAGTTGGGTAAATGATTGTTATGATTATGTGTTTTAAATCACCAAATGGGAGTATTGCAGTCGTAGTAATTATGGCAGGGCCATCCACTGTATATGTTTTGGATATTATTTGATTGTGCCATCATAGACGATCTCGCATTTTTGTTGAAAAGGCTTGTGTATCCTACAACATCGCATGATTTGGAATGGTGATTGTTGATACTGTGTTTAAATGGAAAGACATGATTATTATATTGATAGTTGTGTCCACTGTGTATGTTGATTATTATATTGATAATTTAATTGCTAATTGGAATTGAGGGATGAAATCGGGCATGCTTTTGTGTCTGTGTTTGATTAAGGAAATATTTCATGGAAAGTGGTTGATTTTTTATGCCGAATAGAGTTGAAATAAAATACTGTGTATTCATTTGGAAATTGTTTTAAAACAATAATTGGGAAAATGAGAAGAAACATAACTCTTTTACGGGCTATTATGGAAGACATATTGTCTTGTTTTATGAAACTGTGTTAAATATTTATTGATGAACAATGAGTAGGTTAATACACAGAGTTGCTTCATTTTTACACAAGTATTTTTTAAAATTGATCATAGTGATCATTTGGTTGGTATTGGATCTTTTGCGCTGGATATAGAATGGTTTTATGGATCACTTGATTAATTTTATGAACAATATCCGCTCTCTTTCCCTACCATTATTTCACTTTTTGCTAATTACAACCCCATCACCTTCCCATATTTAGTTTTCACCCCCTGTTCCAAAATTCAATTACAGTCAAGAAGAGTTCTGTATTGAAGCAGTTTGAAATCACAGTTTCTTGGTTGGATCAGAGTGTATCTTCTTTGGTTTGCATTACAGTTGATTGTTTATTGTCTTTGAGAAGTAACCATGTTTCTTTCCCCCTCATTTTATCATGTTTCACTCAATACAAACCCCTCGCATATCCTAGGACCTTTTGTTCACCCCCTGCTCATTGACAATAGTTAAACAATTTATAAGGATTGGATTGCATGAGTCTGATATGTTGATGAGACAAAGTCTATTTCATATTTTACAGAGTTGTCATGTATGGTTGTTAAGGGAACTATTTTCTAATCAATTATGCATATAGGAATGATATTTTCAAGCAAAAGGTTGAAAAACGAGGCCTACCATGCCCCTGACAAAGGGAAATCCACTATTGCTCCTTCCCCATCTTCAAATGATTATGATAAATCGACATCCTCCCACATGAAATTGAGGGATGATTGCTCAGATGTGATCAACAAGATTAGGCCTAAGGGCTCAACACAACCTAAGGAGAATTTAGAGAGTTTAAAGGGTGATCGTAGCAACAAAGGAAAGATTGCCTCACAGACTGGAAAATATGGATTTTAAATTTTATTTATTTATCTGTTGTTGAGAACAATTGACTTCATATTTTGGACACTAGGCTTTTTGGATATATTGGTAATATAGTTATTTTTTGAAAATAATTTCAAATACCAATGAGAGAATTTGTCAAATATGAATGTGATGATGGGAGCTACAAGGCGGGGTGTTTTGTTGAATTAACTAGTTATGTTATGATTGTTAACAACTAGAGGGAGTCACAAGGGGTCCCACCTACTAGTTATTATTTGTTTAAAACCCTTATTATGATTTATTACTTTTCCCACTTAACTAAAAAGTTGGTTGAGTTTTTAGTTAACTTAACCAATGAAGTAGTTCAACTAATTCAACCAATTCTAATTTTCTTAAAGTCTAAAGGAAAGGGAGGAATAAGGGGGGATAGAAGGAGAAGCATACTAAGGTTTGATCTTTGAGTTTATGCTGAGATAGTTTAGTTTTGATTCATTCCTTGATTTATCACAAGCCTAATTATTTTTTATGATAGCAGGGTCTTATTGTAGACAACAATATCCAGGGTTGAATTACATCATTCAGACACTTGTTTTTCAAAGGTGTTGATCTATCTTTGATAGTCTCTGTAGACTTGTCTGTTTGTGAATTAGTTTTCATGACCGACAAAGGCTATTGTGCAGATTCGAGTGGGAAACAACCCGTGGCAAGCTGATCCAGATTTTAGAGTTCAGATTTTGATTTTCTGTCAGAGATCCTTTTGTATGTTCCATCAGAGATGTCTAAGTTTGACTTTGGTCCGAAATTTCTGCATGAAATTTTGTAAAAAGAATGACTCTTTGGTGAATTGGAATGAAATAAAGGATTTCTTTATGTCTCATTTATCTTGATTACCATCTTGGTTTCTTTACTTCTATATCTACATTTATTTCAGCAACTATTATATTCATAAAATCACTTTAAAATAAATTTTCCAACAAGATTTTATTTGTTAAAAAAGACTATCCTAAGCACTTGTAATCAATACTTGTGAGTTAGGATTTTATTTTTCATGGCTATAAACCTAGGGTGACATTCCCATCTATTTTTCTTTAGCCAAGAAAAATCTGAAAATGCTTGAGTAAGATCATTTCATATCTTTTCCTCAACTTTTATTTGGCGACCATACTGGGGAGATCTTCAATATCTCTCTGGTTAATTTTTACGATACATCTATTTTTATGATATTTGATTCTTTGATTGTTTCATTTCTTAATGACTGTACCTATTGCAAGGCAACCCAATATTGAGCCCAGTCTTCAAGATTAGATCAACATTGCTTTGAATCTGTTTAACACCATTTTAGACACTGCCAACACCCGTGCTGAGCTTAATCATTCATGGGAAACAATTGAACGAGATATTAGTGCTCAAGAACGATTGGAAGCTAGATGTAGACAACTTAGAAATAAACAATAACCTTATTGTTTCTTCAGTTATGGCCTTTCTTTCATGTCCTTAGACTGTCGTGTTTCTAGAAAAAGAAGAGGCTTATCACTTGAAATTAATCCTATTGCTGAAATAGGAAGAAGGAACGTTGTGTTATCTACCCAACAAAGTGCTCTAAGGAGAAATTTTTCTGATTCATCCAATTCGTCTTTCTTTCCCTCATCTATCATCCACAAGATGTCATCTAGTGGTGGCTCTAGTGGAACGGGAAGTGCTTCCTCTTCTCAATATTCATCTTTGTCAGTGATTGGTAGCTTATATAGACACCATATCCTTGTTCATTTTACCACAAATCCCACCAAAGTTATTAAAAAGTATGGGATTTTTCAGTTTGAAGAAGACACCACAACCACACCGTGGCATGTGTCCTCTCCTCTTAACTTAGTACCTACTACTTTCTCACTTCCTAAGTTCAGGGAGCATCTTCCTAAGTTCTCAAGAAATAACATTATCACTACAAATGAACACCTGGTGGCATTTTATAATGCTTGTCATAACATAGGAGCCAATGACAATGATACTTGCATGCACTTATTCGTCAATTCCTTGGAAGGAAAGGCTGCAACAGATTTCTTTGACCTTCCTCCTAAGATTCTGTCTACTTGGGAGGAGTTACTATATTGGTTCATATCCACTTATGGGCAAACTAAAAGCCCAACCGAGAAGTTATGGGAATATAATAACATCACCTATAAGGATGGTGAGACCATCAAGTCTTTCAACTTGCATTTCACTAAGCTATATAATCAGATCCCTAAACTCATTCGACCTCAAAACCAATCCGCTTTCATGCATTGCCTTCCCCCTACCATCATAGGCTTGAAGAAAAATCCATTGATAATATCAGTTCCACTTTGCATACTTGTTCAGAGTATGAAGAACAACTTGAAATAACAAGTCTTCCCCAGGGATAATCAGTTAAATAAATGGATATGTCTGCCCTATTACAGCTAGTACAAAATATTAATAACCATATGATATCATTTGAGCGAAATGGAACTGTCTCCCCTCTCACCCCTGGGGATTCATCCTCTTTTGGACCCCCTTTTAGAAATCCAATTGAAAATAATTTTCAACCTAAAACTATCTTGCCTCAAAGTTGGTGTAAATTTTGTGAGGAACACCATGCGGAAGCCACATGTGAGGTAATGAAGAGTGTCAGAGATAAGATATTTGGTAAAATACCGGAAACTACTATCATTGTCCTAGATTTTGTAGAGCTAGAATATGTCATGATCATCAATACTAGGAACAAAGCCTATGCTCCCAAAGACAAATTTGATCCTCCCCACAATTCTTCTAGCCCGAGCTCGTCCTTGCCCGCTTCTACTGTTCAGGTTCCTAAGGCTCTTGACAGTCAAGGAATAACCTCTCCTCTCCCCTCTTCCAAGTACAATATATTGAATCAATTTTCCAACATCAAAGTAGATGCAACCTTTCTAGACATGGTTTCCATCCCTGAACAACAGATGCATCTGAAACAATTCATGGAAGGAAAATATTCCGTGGTAGCCAATCTTTTTGAAGAGGTAAACGAAGAGGATTCATTTATAAATAAAGTTGGTGTACATAACTTTAGATACCCTGTAAAAAATCCCCCTTTTTAGATTTCTGTAAAAATTATAGATAAGATCGCCCATTGTTGCCTCATTGATGGCAGCTCAGGCCCAAGTGTGATGTAAAAGACTATTATGGAAGAGCTAGTCTTGTCTTGTACAAATGAAAATACCATAAGCATGCTCTCCTATAATAGTCTACAAAAAAAGACCATAGGTGAGATTACATATGTGACCTTAGTTTAATGCGCACACCCTGAAATAAGGACAACCCTTAGTATTCAGGTAATCGTTATGATTGTAATAAATTACTCAATTATCTTGGGAAGAGATTGGCAAGCCTTAACAAGTGGGTACCTCTCTCTTGATGGGACACATTTATCATTGCCTCAGAATGGTAAGAAAATCATAGTCCTTAGAGAGGGAAGGATTTCACCCTACATAGAGAGTGTTCCACAACCTAATGTAACCTATATCGAAGAGGACCTAGGGGTGTATTCCATCTTTGCTGAGGAGGATAACCTTGATGGTTCATGCTCTAATGAGGGTAATGGAGCTGGCATTATATTAATTTCTCATGTAGAAAAGATCCATAACTTTTCTTACAGGTTAGAGTTTGCTTGTACTAACAATGTTACTGAATTCGAAGCTTTATTATTAGGCATTGAAAACACCTATAATCTTGACTGTGGTCACCTTGTACGTGGGGATTCCAAGATTGTTGTGAACCTTGTATGTAAAAATTATTCTCCTAGAAACAAGATGATGAAATGATACAACCAAACTGTTTGGGCACTTATCTCGAACCTTTTATCTTTCAACATCACTCATGTTAAGAGGGAGTTAAAATTGATGGTTGATCGGTTATCTATTTTTGCAGCCTCTCCTAATCGATAAATTATGCCACACAGACTTGATTGTACTTTCCAATCTCTGTATCATCCACATATCCCCGAAAATATAGAATCTTGGTAGGTCTTCCCTAACAATGAGAGAATTTGTGATTTTATTCAAAATGAACCTTTTAAGCCTAAGGATATTATATCCATAGAAGATAACAAGATTCCTAAGGGATTGACTCCTTTAGAGAGTTCATTTTCTTCGAGTGATGTAGGCAACAAGGAGAAACATAAAGAAGAGGAATCGAAAAGGAAGGTGGGTGAAACCATCTCCTTGAACATTGGGACACCCAAAGCTCCAAAGAATGTTAAAATAGGTGCCAAATATTCAAATGAAGAGAGAATGAAGTTTGCCAAGATACTTGGTGAATTTCAAGATCTTTTTGTTTGGTCTTATGAGGATCTTCATGGTTTTGATCCTGGTCTTATACATCATGCTATCCCCATTAAGGAAGGCATAAAACAAGTTAGGAAAAAACAAAGATCTATTAACCCTGCGCTAGAAGCAACTATTTGAAAGGAGTTGGAAAAACTCTAGAAGGCTGGGATCATCTTTCCGATCAAGTATTCTGAATGGGTTTCAAATTTGGTTCCTGTTAAGAAAACAACTGGTCAGATCAGATTATGTGTTGATTTTCGCGCATTAAATCGAACTAGTATAAAAGATCACTTCCCTCTCCCTAACATGGAAATGATTTTGCAGCAAGTTGCAGGGTCACAAATGATGTCCTTACTTGACGATTTTTCCGGTTACAACCAAATCAAGGTAAAAAGGGCAGATAAATATAAAACCACCTTTATTACTCGTTTGGGTACATTTTGTTATGTACGTATGCATTTTGGATTATCTAATGCAGGCGCAACCTTTCAAAGAGCCACGCAAATATATTTTGATGATTTGATCGGTAAGATCATTCAGATCTACCTTGATGACTTAACAATGTACTCTAAAATCAGATCAGATCATTTTGGTCATCTGAGAAAAGTTCTCATGCGATGTAGAAAATTTGGCATTTCTCTAAACCCTTCCAAGTCGATTTTTGGCGTTACTGAGGGCAAGCTCCTTGGACACATCGTCTCTGATTTAGGAATAAGCATTGATCCTGAAAGGATTGCTGCTATCCTTAATCTGCCTGCTCCCACTTCCAAGAAGGAGGTTCAAGATTTTATGGGGGTTATTAACTTTGTCCGTATGTTTGTTCTGGATTTTGTTGTGATGGTCAAGCCAATTCATAATATACTTAAGAAAGATCATTATTTTTCTTGGATATATGATGTCGAAAATGCTTTTGAAGGGATTAGGAAAGTGATCAGTTTCGCATCGGTTTTTGCGAAGCCGGATTTTGAGAACGAATTCATGATATATACTAATGCCACCGAGGAGGCAGTTTCTGTTGTCCTCATGAAAAATGATGACCAAGGAAATGAAAAACCAATGGCTTACATGAGTCAAAGTTTTTCTGATGAAGAATTTAAATATTCTTTTATTGAGAAACATGCTTTCGCTCTTGTTAAAGCTGTTGAAAATTTTTGCCACTTCATCTTAGGTAAGAATACGTTGGTAAAAGTCCCTTTACCTGTTGTCAAGTTTTTTCTCTCACAAACTCATCTTTCAGGAAATCTTGCACATTGGCTTGCCAAGATCCAGGAACATGATTTGAATATTGTGACTTCTACCACTATCAAGGGACGTGACCTAGCCCTTCACTTAGCTCAACATGCTGAGAATGGTGAAGAAATTGATGGAGAAGATAGTTCCCTTTCAACTCTCTTTTACATTGATAATCGGATCCTTCCTGTGTCTGAACATCCGTGGTACAAGAATTTGGTTTATTATTTACAGAACCAAAGATGTCCAGACAACTTAGACACTCATCAAAGGAGAAGACTCCGTCTTGAATTTGCAAGATACGTCATTATAGGAGACTTCTTATTTTAAAGATCTGCTGATGGTGTGCTACTTCGCTGTGTAAACAATGAAGATGCACATAAATTGTTGCAAGAATATCATGGTTCTTCAAGTTCTGTCATTCATGTAGGAGGTCATTTTTTTGCAAAAACCACTTCTTTCAAGATTATTAGAAAATGATACTATTGGCCTTCAATATTTTGTGACTCTTATGTTTTTTCGATATCTTGTGATGAGTGCCAAAAATTTGTTGGGAAAGAACACCTTTCAACCATGCCATTACAACATATCCTACCAGACTTTCCCTTTTCAAAGTGGGGATTGGATTTTATTGGTCCTATTAATCCTCCTTCTTCAGTTGGACAAGTTTTTAATTTGACAACCACAGACTATTTTACAAAATGGGATGAAGCTATCCCACTTAAGCATTCCACAGATGATTAGGTAATTTCTTTCCTTGAAAATAACATTTTTTCCATATTTGGTCTTCCATTGGAAATTATTACAGACAATGGTCCCACTTTCATTTTTGCTAAGATGACTCAATTTTTAGCTAAGTTGGGGGTTAAACATTTCACCTCATCAGCTTATTATCCCCAAGGGAATGGGAAGGCTGCGTCTACCAACACAAATCTGGTAAGAATCATCAAAAGGATCATCGAAGACAAACCTTGTCAGTGGCACACTCTCCTCACTTACACCCTCTGGGCAAATCAAACTACCGTCAAGGTAAGCATTGGTTGCACTCCTTTCCTACTTTTTTATGGTCAAGAATCCTTCCTTCCAACTGAGCTGGAACTTTCTTCCTTAAGGTTGATGCCAGAGATTGAAGAATTGAATTCTTTAGATGTTTCACAAAGGATAAACACACTACTAGATTTGGAAGAGAAAAGGATGCTTGCTTTGGATAATATTAAAAGGAGACAACAAACTGTTAAGAAGTATTTCAACAAGAGTGTCAAGACTACCAAGTTTAAGGTCAATGAAAAAGTTTTGCAATGGGATTCAACTCACACTGATAGGGGAAGACATTCAAAATTTCAAAAATTATGGCTAGGTCCTTTCAAGATCGCTTTTGTCTTAGGTACCAATTCTTACATTCTAAATGATTTACATGAGCGATTGATTTCCTACAACACTAACGGTTCTCACTTGAAGCATTACATGGAACCAACTTGAAAATCTCTAACTCTGTTTGGATTTTCTGTATTTTAGTAGTCTAGGTCTACTTTCAGTTTTCACTATTTTTCTTTTCTGCTTACAGTAGTTGATTTGTGCTTTTTGCTTTAATCATTTCCTACTGCTTTTACATTTTTGTCACTTTGTTTATGCTATTTTAATTTTCTGAAATTTAATTCTGTTAGGATTTTTATTGCTTTGTCATATTTTTAATTGATTTTGGTCGAGAATAAGATGTTGGATCAGTTCTTCCACAGTGACACTCCTGCAATATATTGCTAATCATTAAAAATCAAGATTACACAACTGTTACGATGTTTCCCCTGAAGACATACTTGAATTTGTTATCTACTTTCATTGCTGTTTTATAAAGAGATTGGTTATCTCCCACTTCTTCTTTCCATTTCTTCATCCATTTGAGAAATAAAAGAGTAGGTCCATTAATTTTTCTCCTTGGAGTAAGAGTCTATTCTAGTTCAATGATTATGCATACAGGGATAAACCTCCTCATACTTAACATTTTTCATGAGTTATTCCCAAATTCTCGATCATTTTTCCATTAAATCCTCTCACTTCCCCATGTTGCATAATTATTTTGGTTATATATTCTAAATTTATTGTTCTTGGTCTATGAAACCATGAGTTCTGAGTTCTAAATCTGTTGAATTTTTTTTTCCCTGTGGAGTCGGTAGTTTGTTGATGATTAAAATCAAAACAAGGATTTCACCTGCAAAGTATTGCTAAAGTCTATTAATTATAAGCTAATAATATATATAATACTAGTAGGTGGGGACCCCTTGTAGGCTGTAGGATCAAATCTGGTTCTTATTTGATGTTTTCACTGATTTTTGACACTACTTACAGGATTGAGAATGATTGATGATCAATGTTGGTCCTATTCATGGTAGATGGATGAGGGATAATACATGTTTGTTCTCTTTCTCTAGACTCGAATGCCATGATGGCTTATGATATTTGTTGTTACCTTTTCTATTTAGTCCTGGACTTATTACTTGTGACACTTGCAAAAGATACATGTTAGTAACAAAAAATAAAGAGCAATTGAAAGGAAATAAAGCAATATAAACAAAAATGAAAAAGGAAGGAACTAGTCTATACTAACATGTTACACTATATGCATTAAAATTATCGTTGTAAATCCTAGCTAACAAATATTAGCTATGCAATTTATTGAGTTAGATGGAAACAAAGTTGATATGCATTACTGTATAGTTGGAAATGGTAATATGTAATGTGGGTGGCGCTCTTGGCAATTAAGGGATGTTGGTTTCAATGCATGGTTCAATTGGATGAATTAATGGATTAGTGGGATGGCGCATACTAAGGAATTTAATAAGTTTGAGCATGGAGGTGAAGTGCATTTACTGCATGCCACTCCTACTCCTTCCACTGGCTGCCACCCTAGTCGGGCTATTGTTCAACTGTGTTTTGCTATGGTTAGATTCTAAATTTCAAGCATGGGAAGAACTGCTCATCCAAGCTCACATTTTAAGGTGCTTTTGGTTACAAGTATGTCTTTTTGCCATCCATGAATCTGCTCTAGTTATGAAATAGTTTTTGGCTCGGGATGTATGGGTTTGTGCTTTCCTTAAGTGTGGAAACTGTGTAAATTTTGATATTTTTCTGGAATGAATCGTTGATGGTTTTCATTGCAATTATGGTTGCAGTCACAGTGTTATTGGTCATTCTGAGTGTTAGCAGCCATAAAGGATCTATGTCATCCTTGATGGTTTTAGTTGGAGGGTTTCATTTGGCCTAGAGTGGCTGGCTGTCTCCATGCATTCGTATCACCATACCCAGTCTTTTGTTGTTATGGGGTTTACTGGTTTTGAAATGCCTTGTGTCACTGTGCATTGTTTCACTTGGGTATGGGTTGTTCATGCTATTTATGGTTGTGCAGTGGGTTAGATTGCTTCTTCTCGACTTAATTCCATCTTAGCATTGTTAGTTGGTTGATTGGGAGATCCATGAGGGTTATACCCTGTGTGTTCTAAGTATTGTTCATAGTCTCTCCTATCACAAGAATTATCACCTTGTCTATGAAATCATTGTGGTATACCCTATGTGTGCACCATTGGTCTCAGAGTTTCTCACACAATCATGGGAGTCGACTCTAGTCTCCCTGTGTTGGTCTACAGACAAAACCCTTATTTTCTCAAGCCTGGGTTTTGATAGAGGGAACCGTAACGGCCTATCAGGTATACTGTTGGTTGTTATGAGTTGTTGGGTACTGTCAACAGTGTTCAGTTTCTGGCTCGTCTCAGTTGATTATGTTGACATTGGTGTTGGTTTTAGTATTTAGTCACTCCATTGGTTATTATGACAATCAAATTGATAAGTTAGCATGGTGATTTGATTGATTGGAAAATTGGATTAAATGCATAGCTGTTGTCTCTTACATTGTAATTGTTGAATTGTAACCTAGAATTAGTTTACAAATTGATTAATGCACAACGTTGCTTCATGCATGATGCGTGGATATGTGTGGCATTCCTACAACATGTTAAGTTGGGTAAATGATTGCTGTGATTATGTGTTTTAAATCACCAAATGGGAGTATTGCAATCAGAGTAATTATGGCAGGGCCATCCACTGTATATGTTATGGATATTATTTGATTGCACCATCAGATATGATCTCGCGTTTTTGTTGAAAAGTTCTGTGTATCCTACAACATCATATGAGTTGGAATGGTGACTGTTGATACTGTGTATTTAAATGACAAGACAAGATTATTATATTAATAGTTGTGTCCACTGTGTATGTTTGATGAAAGGCACCGGTTCTGTGGAAGTACGATCCCGTTGCAATTTAATTGCTAATTGGAATTGAGGGATGAAATCGGGCATGCTTTTGGTGTCTGTGTTTGATTAAGGAAATATTTCATGGAAAGTGGTTGATTTTTTATGTTGAACAGAGTTGAAATAAGTGACCGTGTATTCATTTGGAAATTGTTTTAAAACAGTAAGTGGGAAAATGAGAAGAAACAAAACTCTTTTACAGGTTGTTATGGAAGACATATTGTCTTGTTTTATGACACTGCGTTAAATATTTATTGATGAACAATGAGTAGGTTAATACACATAGTTGATTCATTTTTACACAAGTAGTTTTTAAAATTGATCATAGCAATCATTTGGTTGGTATTGGATCTTTTGCACTGTATATAGAATGGTTTTATGGATCACTTAATTAATTTTATGAACAATATACACTCTCTTTCCCTACCATTACTTCACTTTTCGCTAATTACAACCGCATCGCCTTCCCATATTCATTTTCACCCCCTATTCTAAAATTCAATTACAATCAAGAAGAGTATTTTATTGAAGCAATTTGAAATCATAGTTTCTTGGTTGTATCACAGTGTATCTTCTTTGGTTTGCATTACAGTTGATTGTTTGTTGTCTTTGAGTAGTAACCATGTTTCTTTCCCCCTCATTTTATCATGTTTCGCTCAATATAAACCCATCGCATATTCAAGACCTTTTGTTCACCCCCTGCTCATTGACAATAGTTAAACAATTTATAAGGATTTGATTGCATGAGTGTGATATGTTGTTGAGCCAAAGTCTATTTCATATTTTAAAGAATTGTCATGTATGGTTGTTAAGGGAACTATTTGCTAATCAATTATGCATACATGAATGATCTTTTTAAGCAAAAGGTTGAAAACCGAGGCGTACCATGCCCCTGACAAAGGGAAAGACACTACTGCTCCTTCGCCATCTTCAAATGATTACGATAAATCGACATCCCCCCGCATGAAATTGAGGGACGATTTCTCTCACGTGATTAGAAATATTAAGCCTAAGGGATACACACAGCCTAAGGGGAATTCATAGAGTTTAAAGTGTGATAGTAGCAACAAAGGAAAGATTGCCTCACAGACTGGAAAATATGGATTTTAATTTTTATTTATTTATCTGTTGTTGAAAACAGTTGACTTTAGATTTTGGACAACAGGATTTTTGGATATATTGGTAATATACTTATTTTTTGAAAATAATTTCAAATACCAATGAGATAATTTGTCAACTATGAAAGTGATGATGGGAGTTACAAGGAGGGGTGTTTTGTTTAATTAACTAGTTATGTTATGATTGTTAACAACTAGAGGGAGTCACAACGGGTCCCACCTACTAGTTATTATCTGTTTAAAACCCTTATTATGATTTATTAATTTTCCCCCTTAACTAAAAAATTGGTTGAGTTTTTAGTTAACTTAACCAATGAGGTAGTTTAACTACTTCAACCAATTCTAATTTTCTTAAAGGCTAAATGAAAGGGATGAACAAGGGAGGATAGACAGAGAAGCATACTGAGGTTTTCTCTTTGATTTTCTGCTGAGATAGTTCAGTTTTCATTCATTCCTTGATTTATCATAAGCCTAATTATTTTTTATGATAGCAGGGTGTTATTGTAGACAACAAGATTCAAGGATGAATTACATCATTCAGACACTTGTTTTTCAGAGGTGTTGATCTATCTTTGATAGTTTGTGTAGAATTGTCTGTTTGTGAATTAGTTTTCATGACTGAAAAAAGGCTATTGTGCAGAGTCGAGTGGGAAACAACCTGTGTCAAGCTCATCCAGATTTTAGAGTTCAATTTTTTATTTTCTGTCAGAGGTCCTTTTGTATGTTCCATTGGGGATGTCTAAGTTTGACTTTGGTCCGAAATTTTGTAAAAAGAATGACTCTTTGGTGAATTGGAATGAAATAAAGGATTGATTTATGTCTCATTTGTCTTTATTACCATCTTGGTGTCTTTACTTCTATCTCTACATTTATTTCAACAACTATTATATTCAGAAAATCACATTAAAATGAATTTTACAACAAGATTTTATTTGTAAAAAAAGAATAGCCTAAGCACTTGTAATCAATACTTGTGAGTTAGGATTTTATTTTTGATGGATATAAACCTAGGGTGACATTCCCATCTATTTTTATTTATCCAAGAAGAATATGAAAATGCTTGAGTAAGATCATTTCATATCTTTTCCTCAATAGTCCTAGTACAGGTACATGTATGGTACTAGTAGCATGAAGGTACAAATGACAGTAGCATGGAGGTAGTGAGGTGCAAATAATGATGGAAAGATGATCAAAGGAAATAAATTTCCCCAATTATATTTTCATGTTCCCAACTTGACACTTGTTATATTGGGAATTAGCTTGTTTCTAGATGGATTCCCTCACAGGGAGATACGTTCCTCAACATAAGGACTTATGATATATTTAAATATACATACTTTATACTTTATACATTTTTTGGGAATATTAATAAAATATTCATTTATGCTTAAGCCCCCTATCTTAGCCCCCTTTCCCCAGACTCTTAGCCCCCCTTTCCCATTCTGGCAGAGTTTACCCCCCCCCATACTCTTTTGTATGGTTGGTATGCAGCAGTGATGTGTTTTCATTAAAATTGAGTGTAATTACATTTTACAAAAATAGGCTTGATGGCCTTTCAGCTTCAGGCTCACCAACCCAATAACCATACAGACACTCTGGCCTCAAAATACATTCATACAAAGGCACTCTAGCCCCAAATTATTCTATCTCATCATCCTATATGTACAATTACATTTATATTTACAATGGAATTCGACCTAGGGGTATTACACATAACCTTCCACTAGTTTTCTTTGATTTTCCCACAATACTGTAATAATGAATGGTCCAATAGGGCCTAATCGTTGGACGATGGAATTATTTGAGAGTTTCTTCTATTTTCTTGGGCATGATTTATTGAGAGTTTTTGAGGAAATTCATCTCAAAGGAAAGGTTCATGGAAATATCAACTCAACTTTTATAACAATGGTTCCTAAATCATATTTTCCAACAACATATGATGTTTTCCATCCTATTTCACTATATAATTTCTTATACACGATTGGAAAAGGATCATTGTCGTGCACTTAAAAATAATTTTATCATAAATCATTTCCATCAAGCAATTTGGGTTTCTAAAGGGAAGGTTTATCCATGAGGCAATTGGATCCACTCAGGAAGGGATTCACTCCATAAAGTCTCTTTGGATGCCTGTCTTGGTGATCAAACTTGATCTCTCTAAGGCTTATGACCATGTGTCTTGGCTCTACCTCATACTTTTACTTCTTCAAATTGGTTTTGATTTATGTGCGGTAAACTGGATAATGTCTTGTGTCACTTTTGTTCAATTTGTTGTCCTAGTGAATGGTGCAGGCTCCTCATTTTTCCAGGCTAGTTGTGGACTTCAACAGGGGTTTCCCCTCTCCTTGTATTTATTTCTTTTAGTTGCAGATGATCTCAGTCATGTCATTGTAGAATCATCCATAACCCATCATATACAAGGAATTTGAATGGGTAGATCGGTAAAACTTTCACATTTACTATTTGTGGACAATATATTAGTCTTTTGTCGATGTGTAGAGGTCGAGGGTCACAAACTTCAGGAGGCTTTTTTTTTTTTTATGGTGCAACCGAAATGTTTATAAATATGAAAATGTCTACAATTTACCTTTCGGACTATTAGGGGCCCTCTCGGCTAGCCCTGGTCAATATTTCCCCTTACCCCTCCCATGAGCTAAATGAAGGTTTAAATTATTTGGGTTATAGAATTAAGCCCAATAACTATGGTCTAAGGGACTGGGGATGGTTAGTATCGAAAGTGGAGAAGTGTATTTCCCTATGGTAAAATAGATGAATCTTGAGAGGTATTCAACTCACTCTCATCAAGTCAGTTATTGAGGCAATTTTGGTTTATTGACACTTCTTGGCCATCATTCTTAAGGGTATCTTGCATAGGATTAGGAAACTATGCTATAATTATTTATGGAAGCACAACTTTGATTACCTTGGTTCACATTTAGTTAAGTGGTAGTCTCTCTATTGACCCAATGCTTTGGGTGGGTGGGGCCTAAAGGACTTGGTTCTATTCGAAAACGATTTAACAACTGAGTCCCTTTGGGTCTTTATTACTCAAGATAGTTGTTGAAAGCATATTTTGTGTGTAAATTATGTTCACCCTTGCATGGTTATTGACTAGACCTGCAACCCTAGGAAGGTTTCACCTATTGCTTCGTGTCAATGGGAATATTTTTATGTGCCCTTTCCCATTATTGGGAATTTTTTGGCATGGAAGGTGGGGTCGGGTCGAAAAGTTCAAATTGAATAGGATGTGATTATGGGGTGCAATCCAAACAATTTTTTACCTATTGATATCATTTAATACCTTCAAGAAAACAATATGTGTACACTCAACCATATAGAATATAGGGCCACTACCTCTTTACGGAGATAAGGATGGAAATCAACATTTTCTATAAATTTGGAAGCTCAGTGGGTTGATCTCTAGAATGCATTTCTTCATGTGATGATAAGAGATTATATCAAATTGCACAATCAAGAGGATGAGATAGTATGGGTTTACAAATCATCTGGTGTTCATTATTTGACCAAGCTTGGCTACGAGGAAATGTTAGATATGAATGGTGTTTTTGACCCTTAGTGGGATAAACAAATTTGGAAAATAAAGGGCCCACGTGAAGGTATATTATTTTTCTGGACCATTTTGAAGGGAGGGGTTTTAACTTGGGATCATATATAGAGATTAGGTAGGCATGGACCTGGTGTATGTGTCTTATGCAAAGGGGTTGAGGAGACTATTCAACATATTTTCTGGTCTTTTCCTTATACCATCTAGGCTAGGAATGAAACTAGAGTACACATGTGTCTGGGTAGACTATGGGAGAAGGCTACAATTGAAGACAGTTTTGAGGATTTTTTTACAAATTCTGGATGTAAAAATGATCGTGTCTTTCCCATATTGATCTCCTGGGGAATTTGGATGGCCCAAAACGCTGGTCTATTTAAGCACAAATTTTGGCCCTCTTTCAAGATTGCACAACAAACTTTTTCTCTATTTCCATACTATAAATGAAGCCAAAAATTCAGAATCCTAGGATTGTTGAACATGTGTTGATCAATAAATCCAAGCCCTGGGGATTTTTTAATGGTGCTTGCCAAGGGGAGTCTAGGCACTATGGAATTGGGTTTCTCCTCTTCTTCACAAAAGCCTCCTACATTTATGGTAGTGGGAACATGGTTGTTAGTACTAATAATTGTGTAGAGTTCTGGGATCTCATCGAACTACTACATTATGAAAAATCACAAAACACCGACTCCCTACAAATCTATGGGGATTCCAAACTGGTGATAGATTGGATGACATATGCCAAAGTAGTTGAAGATCTGGAGGTGCTAAGAACTGATGTTCTATTAAAGGAGGTCTCATCCACCTTTCAGGATATATCCTTTAATCATATTTATTGTGAGAACAATTATGAAGTTGATCACCTCTCTAAAGACGCTCTGTCTATGATTGAATATTCACTTTCTTTGAAGGAACAAAACAATGGGAGGGTAACTTCCCATAATGATCGTTGACTTTTTTATTTGTGATAACATATCGCTATTTCCATTCTCTTTATGTTTTTATGTTTCAAATCCACTATGTTACTTGAATAGTTTATTTTGAGCACTTAGAGGGAGAAGGGGAACTTGTGGTGCTTTTTTTGACTAGTTTTTGTATGAGCAGTTGGGTTTGTGTGCGAAAAACTTTTTGCAATCTTATTAGTCATAGTGCAGTTGCACCTATGGATTGTAACCTTTATGATATGGAATAAAAGTTAGATTTTTTTCTTGGAAAAAAAAAAGTTAAACCAAACTTATTGTGCTTGTAATATTTATATTTGTAATGTGAAGTTTTTGAAAATGTTATGGTCCTTGGGAAAAAAAGTCACATTCTTTTTAGTGCCTAGGTTAAAGAAGCCCACTTTTTCTAATGTGCTTGAGAACGTGAAGTATGTGTTTTTATCTCTAATTTAAATAAAAAAATACAATATATAAATGTTATATTCTTGAAATATTTTGTAATGAATAATAGTCATGGAAGACTGTAATTTATAATGGATGAACTTTAGCAAGCATTGTAAAAAAAAAAATCTTCATATAGACTACAAGTTTGCGAACCTCTTAACTACAACAATAGTCATAATAAATCCAATAATTATAAAGGGAAAAAGACTAATCAATTCCAACAATGTGAAATAATACTTTCTTCATAAAAAAAAAGCTATTTGAACTAGTATTGTACTAAATAAGATGATATCTAAAACAATATGTAATTTGGGAGACAATGGTTCTATTCTTTCGTTTTTATAGGTTAGTAGCTTGTATGGAATATTGAGAATGAATTGAGAATGAGATCATGAATGTAATTTTGGATAAGTTATGAGGAAGAGATTATAGGCTATGTAGTTTTTTGGTTAATCATTTTTTTCTGATCTCATAAAATTGATTAATGTTATATTAAATCCTACCTAGATATAAAGACTTTTCATAACAATCAATAAATCCTACACATCTACTTAGTCTACAAATATAACAATGAATCATAAGTATATGAATAATAGCCTATGCATTATGGACATAAGTATATGAATAATAGCCTATGCATTATGGACTTGCTTGCATGAGATAAAAAAACACTAATTAATGTTATTCATGATAAATGCCTATTCTCTCTTAATTAAGTACCATTCCATGAATTAACTACTTTCTAAATGACACACAATGTTACTTGAAAACTACATTTTGCAAAACTATCTTATTACTATGACTTGATATGGTTTTGAGGGCATGCCTTGAAGGGATTATTTTTATTCATGTGTTGGATATGGTTTCACCCCTTTGGTTAGGGTTTCAAATGGTGGATAGGATATCACTCTTGTGGATATGGTTTCAAATGGTGGCTAGGGTATACTGCTATGATGAGGGTTTCAAATGGTGGTTAGGGTATACTGCTATGATGAGGGTTTCGAATGGTGGCTAGGGTATACTACTATGACGAGGGTTTCAAATGGTGGCTAGGGTTTCACTCTTGTGGCTATGAGTTAAAATGGTGGTTAAGATTGGTAAGAGTGAAAGAAAATAAAAGAAATTAAAAAAATAATAATAGGCACATTTAAAGGATGTTTGGTCCATTCTTCTTCTATGTGGGTGCATAGGTGAGTTTTCCTCTGGGTGTAGGTGAGTGAACTGTTCTTAGATGAATGAGTAGTTTGATGATGAAAGTGCATGTGAGTGAGTAGTTTTTCACCGAATGGGTTTGGAATCAGAACAAATAAGGTTAAAAATTTATACTAATCACTTGAATTTGATGGCATCTAATGTAATTTTCTATTACTTGCACTGATATTGTGACATTGGAAACTTAAAAATATTTGTGATTTTAATGATATTGACTTGTAAACTTTTTTATGCATGTTTTTAATGTTTGGAGGTCTTTATGTATTTTCTTTTGACATTCAATCTATGTTATGTATGATTTTTGACATTTGGAGCTCCTTATGCATGGTTTTTTGACATTTGGAATAATAAAAAATCTAATTTGGATTTAATTTCTAATTAGAGATTAAAAATAATAATATCTAATTAGTCTAGCTTAAACAAATTTAAGAACATGTTTCCATTTTTATATGTATCCTTGGGTAAGGTTCTTTGTAATCAAACCATGTGCTAAGGATATAATGGTGATGAATATGAAATTCCTCCTTTATTGACATTGATTAAAAATTCTAAACTCCTAGATTAGATTGGATTGTTGAACACAAAATTATAGATAATGGACACTATATTATATATTTAACATTGAATTCTTGAAGGCCATGATGCATGAACGAAATGAGAAGAAATGAAGGCTATTCCTTGGTGCAATAGGATTATAGTAGCAATATTATATCCTAATCAACATATTAAGTTGGTTAAGCAAAGGATTCAATATGATTATCCATTTTGTGTGTTCTAATGTCCTAGCATGACTACAAATCAACAAACCATTTATTCTTATTTCTTAGCATGGAATTTTTCCATGACATAGGGGTCAAGGATAAATGATCTTTTACTAACATGACATTTCACATGAACTAGGATTTAGGAATAGATGACTACTATTAACTCTAAGATCCACCCCTTGTGATATTTAGCTAAAAGGAAAATATTGCAAGAGCACTCAGAAGGTAGTTTAAAAGGAATGCCTCTATCATTGACCAATCTCTCTTGCTTTAGTATCCATGATTTTATGATCCAAGGGAATATTCATAAACTAGTTCAAATTTACCAAAAGGCTCATGTACTGTAAATATTACAATGAATTTTAGTGGGAAAAATGAAGATAACGATATGAAAATGATCATCCAAATTGGCTTTAGACACAAATGATTGGTCTCTCTTTAGCCTATATTATCAAACTCAGTACTATCCCTCAAAAAAATTCTACAAGAATATATATAGCTATGTACCTTTGAATTCTTTACCAATTAGACCTCCTCTCATTTACCACCAAAATTCCTTGGTGAAATAGATTTATACTACCGATATTATATGTTGGGTCCTCCATTGAATGGAAAAATATTGATCGGCATGAAATGAGAGCAGAGATATAATAAAGAAATGCACAGAGAATCTTGGATATCCAATAATATAACAAAAATGTATCAGAGATGCAACCATAAACACAAAGATACAATAATAAACAATTTTCTATTAATGAGAGAAAATGTACAAAGAGTGTAAAAATACAGAGTGAAAGACTCACTAGAATGATGGCAACTTATCTCTGAGAAGAGATGTTTCTGCTACTCGCATTCGAAAGAAGATGATTTTAAAATGAGGCTCCAAATGCATTTTTATAATAAATAAAATCCAAAACCCTAACCCCGGAAGATGAAAATCCAATAGTTTTGGGGACCCCGTTTTGGGTAGTTTGGTGTATCAACTTCCCGGGGGTGTAACTTTGGCATATTATCTTTGTTTGGGGCACACGATAGCTCGTTGGAAAGGTATCGGCGAGGAGATTAATTTTTGGGGCTCAATTAGAGCCTTTGGATAACATTGGGAATATTTATCCCTAAAAACCTTCATTTAGGCCCTCAAAATGGCCTCAGAAGTTAAAAACTGCTAAAAATAGTAAATTACAAAAATTGCCAGAAAACTATTTTGAGCCAGTTGGAAAAGGTGGGTGGCCACCAATATCCACCTAGATCAATCCTCCCTCTTTAGGAAGCAATGGTATCCATTGCGTTGAGTTCCCGGGGGAGAGGGAAAAGCATTTGTTGAATCTGCATTTTGATGAATTGCTTGCCTCACTAGAGAAGTTGCACTGCTTAGCTTGTTGAAGGTTGTCACAAACCTGTGGCTGGAAGGGTTGGACCTTTTAAACTAGTATGGATACATGAGATGCCTGTGTGTAGAGGGAATCTTTACACTTTGTTGCAATCTTGTCGACCTGCTTCTGTTGGATAGAAGGTGCTTGGACTAAGGTTGCAGTGGTGTTCTTCTATTCACACTTTGAACAAACTGTGAATGAGATTAATTTTGTAGTATGAGATACTACCTTGTGACACTGTTTATGTGGGACAATAGTCAAAATCACCTCTGGTATCCTGTAGAGATGACCCCCCAGAGTAACAATGACACTACGGGGTCGAGACTCATAAATATCATGGCGCTTCCACATATATGGCTGGCCCAAGAGAGCATCACAAACATCCAGGGGGGAAACATCACATAATACCTCATCCTTGAAGGGTTGGATTTCATATGACAATCAACACTGTTGGCTGACACACAGATCTTGTCCCTCGCGAAGCCATGCGATGTTGTATGGCTGCGGGTGTGGTGCTGTCGACAATCCCAACTTTTTGATGACCTCTGCTCAGATGAGGTTCCTTTGGCTTACGATATGAACAATAAAATTTAGTGGGGTCCCCTTCACCAACATCTGTGAATGAAAAAGGTGCTCCCCCTCTTCAGAATCTGTAGGTTCTTATGGTTTAATTAATGCAGTCACGACAATAGCAGTGGGGTCTGCGTCGATGATCTATCTTCTATTAGTATTTTTAGAATCAAATTCTGAATCAAGGTTTGACTCCTTGTATTTTATGTCAGACACAAATGACTATTTTGAGTGACATTCATCGGTGTTGTGCCAAGGGATTTTGTGGAAATCACACCATTTTCCAGTGTCCTTCTTCATCTTTCTGTGATCTGTCTTTTCCTGTGGCTTGGACTGGTTTTAAAGATGTTTTTTGTTAGGGCCGTCTTTATCATAATTTGGTTGTTGCATATTTTCAAACTCGAACTCCTGTTTGTTCTAGTGCTTAAACTTCTTCTTGATTTTAACAACATATCGATAAGCAGAACTGAGTGATGAGATGTCTAGAAAATTCATTTCAGTTTGGATGTATCTATGTAGAGCCCCATGGTATTTCAAAACCAAATGTCGTTCGAATTCTTTGATACCCAACTTGGTGCACAAGGTATGGAAGGTATTGGTGAACTCTAGAACTGCTTGGCCCCTTTCTTGCCATAGTGTGGTCCATCTTGTGTATTGGTCCTCATAGTTTCCAACAGGGTAATATTGTTCCTTTACCACATCCACAAAAAATCCCAAGTGGGATCGACCCCATATATTCCAGATTCCTCTGTGGAACTTTTATCCCAGTGAGTTTCCCAACAATGTTTGACATGGGGGAGATCCTTAAGGAGTGAGAA
>JASDQU010790051.1:25869-37453 GCA_032191745.1 Picea mariana | reverse complement strand
ATTTAATGAGATACTCTGAAATGGATCTATTCCTTAGCTGGCGAATTCTTATGTCAGTGATGGCTTCAGGCTCCAATATGATTTTTCCTTCCTCATCAAGTTCTGGCAATATAGTTTGAATTGGGATCTTGTCACCTATAACCTTCTTTAAGCATGAAACATGGAAAATTGGGTGTACTCGTGAAGATGCAGGCAGCTCTAATTTGTATGCCATAGTACCAATCTTTTGCAACACCTTATAAGGGCCATAGTACTTTGGTGATAATTTATTATCCTTCTTGTCTTACTTGAGGAACATCTGTTTGTATGGTTGTAGTCTTAAAAACACCCAATCCCCTGCTTCAAAACCTCTTTCACTACAATGTTGATCTGCTTGTTGTTTCATGCGATTCTGTGCCATGGTCAGGTTGTCCTTTAAGGTTTGGAGAACTTGTTGTTGATTCTTGATGTGATCTTCCACTGCTTGAACCTTAGATTTTTCTTTTAGAGAAGAAGTGATGGAAGGAGGGTGGTATCCATAAAGTGCCATAAATGGTGTCATTTTTGTTGTAGTATGAAAGGAAGTGCTATACCACCATTCTTCCAAGGGTAACCATTTGAACCATTGTGTTTGCTTATCAGAGACAAAGAAACGAAGGTTTTTCTGAAATTATCTGAAATTATTATCTAAAATTATCTCTGTTTCAAGGCATTGAGTACTTTTCCTGAGGTTTTTCCATGCTATATTGATGTTTGGTTCTTAGCATATGGTATCAGAGCTCAAGGTCTTGGGGTTTCGCTGCTACATCTGAGACACCGTGGAATTTTCGCTATAAATTTTTTTCTACAATGTTTCAGAAGGAACCTCTTGGAGGGTATTTAGTAGACGGATCAAGGTACGTTGGGTTCAAAATTAAGCTCCCGAGGCCTTATAATTTAGGAGATACAACCTATACAAGATAGGGTTCTGAAATCATCCTGAAATGAGTCATTGCAGAATTTTTCCTATAAAAATTTTTCTGTAATGTTTCAGACCCTAAACTCTAGACACCATTTACAAAAATTAGTAAGGTATCCGTGGTAAAAATTTCAACTTCTGGGTCATCTTAAATTTGTAGATACACCTTGTGTAAGATAGGGTATCTGACTAGTCCTATTGACTAGTCTCAAGAAGGTGTTCCAGGTAAAACAAGCATAACTTCTTGCTAGAGTATCCAAATTGAGTGGGACTAGTTGCATTGGATCATGGACAGTCTGTAGTATTTTGGATGCGAGTTTCAGATTTTGATATCAATTATTTTGTGCGGGGCATTCTATACAAGTGAGATCTCTTGGAAAGGACAAAAATCAGTAAGTTGTGAGGAAGTTACCGTAAATTCCACTTGGCACATCCAATTTTGATCAGACCTATGGCATTGTAGAAAAGAAATATCAGAGAACTACCTAAAAGAAAGTTTCATACCCATAAGGGCTGAAACTTGGGATATAGAACATAATAAATATTGTCTAGCAGAACGACCTCAAAATCAAGACTCAAAAGTGATATTTGGCCAACATGCCACCCAAAAGGGACCTTCTACACCAAATAAGCCTCTTCGAGGGGGAAACCTCCTTTTACCCCACTTAAATGTTCAAGTACAAGATGATTCAAAATGAAAATGTCTCCTTGGTATATATAGGAGACTAGGAGGTATAATTACAACTAATGGCCAAAAGCCGACATAAATAAAATAACATTACTAATATAATATGCCCCAATTAAGGGGTAATGAGCCAACATTAGGGCTTAACAGTGGGAAACCTAGACCTTTTTAAGTTGAAACAAGGATTAAATTTTCCTCAATTATCTTGCAATGTTAATTTACCCTTCACATAAATAACACTCAAACTATCACCATTTCAAAGAATGGATTTCAACCATTATAGACAACCTTCAAATCTCTAACAGACATTTTGATTCAAGAGAATCCATTCATGATAAGGACCAATCCATATGCAAATGCATAACACATGTGAAGGCATACAATAAAATTAAGAAGATGTCATAGTTTGGTTGCTTGAATCTTGGTTTTATCATAAGGAAAGTTGTAAACCTAAAGAGTATATTCATTTAATTCTAAGATCTAAATGAATTTCAACAAATTTCTCTTGAAAAGAATGAATTTAGAGGATAATTTAAGTAACTCTTGTTGGGACAGTAGATCATTCATTTCTGTAACATAGCAATGAATACATCCTTAAGGTTTCATATTATTAAAAGGTAGTGAATCCCTAGTATGCCCATCAACATCTTCTTCTTACTTTTTTAACCAAGAATTTTATAAATTATCCTACCTAAAACGAGCATTATGTTCTAGCATGGGTATTTTTTATTATCTTGTATTTTCATTGAGAAAATTTAATTTAATTTAATATGCATAAAAATAAGGCCATTTATGACATAGTTGTATCCTACTATATTCATATATTCATACCATTTTGAAGAGTGTAATCAAGTTCAACTTTCCATCTCTTTATGTTGTTCATTTACAACAACACACAAAAAAAAAACAAATTGGTATATTATTGGTAGTACTTGGAATGAATAATTGGTTGTGATGTTTCATTACCTGAGTAATTTGATTTGTCAAAACAAAGAAATGGAAGCCATGGGTATGCTTATTCTACTCTTTAAATTCATGGGTGTATGGAATTGAATAGTGGAATTAATGAAAACCTTTGCTTGGTAAGTAGGAGAAGATTATTGTATCATTTGGACATTATTGGTTGGTATATCTTCTATAGTTTTACAATGTTAACCAAATGTATGTAAAATTGATTCATTAAGTGGGATTATAAGAGTTGTGTTTATTTGTTGGTATGGATTGGAAGCCTATAAGAATGTGTTCCTTCCCTCTTGCTCAAAATTTAGGTATAAGCAAAATATTTTTTTTCCATAAGACTTTATCATGTTTCCTTGAACTCATCTTCTTTATAAAAAAGGCCATTCTTTACCTACATGTATATAGGTGAGTCTTGGGTAGTGTGGGACATTGTGACTCTTATGAATGGTTGTAATTAATTAGTTAAGTGATTAAAAATACATGTTATTGTGTTCCGGTATTTTCTAACAAGGAAATGTGTCTCTATATTTGGAAGCCGTGTTTGTGGGAAAGTTTGTAAAATTAGTTTCATTGCATAGGATTGGATTGGAATCCACCTCTTGGACTGCATTGTGAATTTACTTGTCTATCTAACCAAGTAAGTTAAGCATGTAAAATTTCTTTGTAGCTTGACATTTTTACAATCATTTTATGGTTCATACTATTTACACTATGGCAGGAGAAACAAAGGGAATTCAAGGGTTAATATTGTCAGACTCCCCATTAGTTAATATTTATTTGAGGCATCTTTCTACCAAAAATATCCCAGTCTATTAATATCTTTCACTAAATCTATCCATTGAAAGAAAAATACCATGAGGGGAGTTGCAATGAACGTGGGTTATAAAAAAATGTCAATTGTACTTTTTTTTTTCTCTACAGTTTTTGAGTGTTTCTTCACAATTAACCAACATAAATTCCATTCCTTTGATCCCTACCTCTTTATTGATATGTTATGCATTGTAAATTAATGATGAATTGTGAGACAATGAATAAATATGAGATAGGAAATGAACTTGTAATTTGATTAAGTTGGAACGTATCTTTTCACATGGATACTGGCTTAGTATTAAAGGATAAATAACTAATTTAACAATACTTCCATTATGTAAGAATGGGATCATTCAAGTACATGAAACTATCTTTATGTCTTTCTATGGTATCTTGGAAAATTTTACTGGTTTGTTTGTTGCTTGTGTTTAGAGTATTTTGTTAAGTTTGGAAGTTTAGGTTTATTTTGGTTAAATATTGTTAGTCCCTTGAATGCTTCTAGTTCTCATTTGATGCTTAACTGAACCTTTTATTGTAGCTTGATTAGTTTCATTCGATTTCCATTGATTCAAGGCTTTGGATTAAAATTAAAGACCTTTGTTGAGTAAAACAAAATTATGTTCATATTTGATCATGTTAATCTAAGAAACACATGATATTATGATTAATACATGGCTTTGGTTATGCTCTAAGAATTCAATGTGTTTTACATAATTGTTATTGTTTTCTTTAATATATTTGATGGTTCAACGAAAGATTTTTTTATTTCCTTTCATTTTGTGGCATGACTTAAGCATCTTTACTTTTTATAATTTACTATTCTTATTTTATATTTAGTTTGAAAACACTTATTGGTATGAGCTCTACATATCTAAATGAAAATATAAAAGGTATATGGACTAGGTAATAGATTCCTATGCATTCATCATAGAATACCTATTGTCATGTTGTTACTGACATTCCTCTCCTCTAATGCAATTATACTTTTGATTCTAATACTAAAATAACATTAAACATAACCTCTTGGCTTCTAGATATATTAATAAATTCTTTGATGAACTTTAGTCTTTCATCATATAATAATGTGAGACCTCAAGTGCTATTGGTCACTAACACACCCTTGATTGTAGAGCATGTGAAGAAAAACTTGAAAGATTATATTGGGGTACATGTTTTGACATTTAATAGGTGAACATGAATGGAGATGCAATATATGAATCATGATTATATAAAGAGGATCCTTAATATTGTGTGGACCTTTCGTACAATAAAAATTGGTGCTATATAATATATTTCATTTTAATGTTTTGTGAGAGGTAGCTTAATATACAAATTATTCACTTTGATTTCATGTCATGATGGAAAATGAGGCGATCCATGTTTAGAGGATTCTAATGTCACATGTGGATGCACTACAACCATTCATTGATGTTGTTGAGCATGTTGAGGGAAATATTTTTGAGTCTCCTATTTTGGGTAGTTCTTCAAACAACAAGTTTCTTTTTAGCTACATTTTGTTCTGGCTGGGGCGTCATAGATTAAGAGGCTACACACCCCATTTTATGGAGTTCACTTTTTTGGGGTTTAGGGGGGATGGTTAGGTTCCGCATAATTTGTGAAAATTGATTGTTTACCAAGTGTAGTAGGCTAAATGAGTTTCTCACTTTCATAAAGTGATCAATTCTACATTTTAAACATTTTTTTTAAATCATCTCTAAATTTTTATCTCTAAGAAGGTTAAAACTTAGTAGCATACAAGTAGTTGTGATGAGTAAAGTCAGTGTATTATCTAGGATTTGGTTTACAAGGTGTACTAGTGAAAGAGTACATGGGAAATTTGATGTGAATACAAACTCATATAGGAATTTTTATTAAGTCAAATTTCAACCAATTTGCTAGGATTTTATGATAAGATAATGTCTTGTGATTTGAGCCTACTTTGAAAATTGTTTTTAATTGTTTTAAGTCTAAATTGAAAATGGATCTTCTGATTGGAATCTAATATGAATGTTGATGTGTTATGTGGTTTGTGTTTAAATTGAAAATTGATATTATGTATTTTGTGTTTCAATCAATATTTATGTTCTTCATGTCTCATTAATTTTAGATACTTGGTAAGACCATTGCATGTCTAAAATCAATGGTTTTCACTAGGCCCAACCAACTTACATTATTGAGCCAATTGTTTTTGTGCTAGCAAATTGTTAAAGATGTTTTATTTTGCATGTATCATTTTCTAGTACTCCTATTTATTTATATTAACTACAAATGTCATGTCCTATGACATAATGGCCATGTCATCTATGCATGGACAAGAATGTGATACATCATTCCAAATTCCATTTATTATAACCAAACATATCATTTACAATTTCTAGGTAAGTTTATATCCACCAAAGGCTTTTATCATCTCATTTGTACCCAATAATTAGCATTTATGCTTAGTGGGTGTTTTTATTCCCTATAGTTATAAGTCCTAATCTATGCCCAACATTTATTACAAAGTCATGTTTCTTTTAAATCTTTTATAAGCCAACAAAAATGTGATGGATAAAAGTGACCTCTCTTCATTGGAAAAGGGGTCCTTTTGGGGTAAAATGGATGATTAGAGAGGAAGTCATGCATAGAATGTAACCTATCAATATTATTATACTTTTGGATTTATTTATGGGCACAATTATGTTCATATTCAAGAACATCCTATGATGAACTTGTTTGAAGAGTCCTTTCATAATCAATGAATTAATAATAACGAATGCATAATAGAATTTGTAGAGCAAAGATTAATATCTATCGATTTGTTTTTGACATATGTGGTGGTAAATATCAACACATATAGGAACCTTGTATGAAATGTCATCAAAACTGATAGATGGATATACAAGAGTATATAGTAACAACTGTAAAAAACACAACCCCCGATGCTTGCAACATTATTTGGAGGAGGGACAAATCATGTAAATTTTCCAAACATGTAAAATGAGTATTACATGTTAATGAATATATTTTCCTACTATTATATATGGTTTTATACTTTATCAAAATATTCACCAGGAATTCACAATGTTTTATAATTTAGTGAAAGATTTTCCAATATTTTGTAAGATTCTATAATTTAGTGAAAGATTCACCGATGTTTTATAATCCAATGAAACATTCTCCAAGTTTTTACAATATTGTAAATTTAGTAGAAGATACGCCAAAACATTGTATATACATATTATATTATTGATAAAATAACCTTCAAATTATCCTATGTACCATGGATATTCACCCATTTATTATACATATAAATTTGGGGGAGGGGGGGGGGCGGGGGGTCTTAAAATTTTCCCTACACTAGGTATGGGTCTCAAGGCCTTAATTATGGTAATATGGGAACCATTACAAGGTTTTCCACACTATATGGTTCTCAAGACACAAGCCATGGTCCAAGGATAAAAACCAATGTCTTAAGTAATAAAATATTCTTTTATGGTTCATGTACCATGTATTGGGTTTGAAATCACCACACAAACCCTATAAATGGATATTAACCCCATGTCTATAGTATGGATTCCATTAAGAGATTTGTCACACTAGAGATTAGTATTGGGACTTTGACCATGATCTAAGGAAAACCATTAGGGACTAACATATATTTAGGGATCATGGTCATATGTCCCACTGTTTAATTTAGTGATATCATACCACATGATGACAATGTTGTTAAAATACAAGCCACTTATAATTATGAATGGGATGTTCTTAGTAATATTAACCTTCACCTTACATAGTAGGTAGACAATTAAGAGATTAATAATTCCATTTTTTTTATTGTAAAAGGTTATTATCTTGGCATATTTAATCTTCGGAAAATTTTTAAAATCTCAAGTCTAGAATTGTAGCCATTTACAAGTTTGATCAATGGAAGATATATAATTTTGAGTTACAAGATAGCATTTCAGGTCCCATGAGGTTTCAAAAATATTCTTTATTTATTTATAAGGTTATATATATGGGCCTCCAAATCCTTTTACAGGAACAAAGCCAATATGAGGGAAGTGACAGACCCAACTACTCTTTGTTCGATCCAAACAAGAAAGAAAATGGGAGGAAAGTAATAAATCCATTGAGAAAGTTACAATTCACACATTAAAAAAATAAAATCAACCAGATGGCATGTGTTTCTTCCACCGTGCGCTAGGTACCTTGGTTGTACATCATTCCCAATGCAGTGTAGCGAATTGTGGGAATGATAGACCAAATTAGAAAACATTATTTTCATATATCAAAACAATTGAGAGTACACATTGTCATATATAAATTAAGCACAAAAAGATAGTTGCACGCTCAGGATACACACTTGGAAATGATATTGGGTCACAACCTTTTGTTAGCTAATGATTTCATGAGGGAATAACAACCCACAAGAAGTGAATTCCAAAACAAATCGATTGTTGTGTTTAAGACAGAGGGAAATCAAAATGATGTGTGCTAGAGGAGTGCTATAGGTTGTAAGTGTTGATTTTTTCTATTTTTCAAATTTGATAATTATTACCTTGTGATTTAAATGCTGCTGTTATAATAGAGTAATTACACACTAAAAATATCAACAAGACTTAGCGAACTTGATGAGAGGTTATTATAAGCCAAATATTATATGAGATGATATATTACAATTGAAGGCCCCAATATATATACTTAGGCAGATTTCTATTTCATTAATGGACATACCTTTTCTATTATTTTCTTTCCACTAATTAATTTATTATTTGATTATTTATACATTTCTACATTATAATATAAATATATTATTTATATATTATATTTATGTTGATGATTATTTCATCACATTCATGTCTAATTAATGCAGATCACTCCATCCTAGAGCAGGAAATGTAAGATCACCTTGATTCTATCCACTCCTTGTCGGGAGAAAGCCTACGCCTCAACCATTCACCATTAGCAAATATCTATGAGTGAATGAGTCATTTCCCTTGGTCAAATCAACATGACCAATTTGGGAGAATGTTTGCCCGATGCTACTAACTGGAGAAACATCAACACTCTCTCTCAGCGAGGGAGACATTATGCATCATGCTAAGCTTGTCTCTGAAGTATACAAACTTTGTCTTAAACAGGGTCTTGGTGATAATTTCTGCAATTTTCTCATCTGTGGATATGTACTGAAGCTTTACTTCTCCCTTATGTACCATGTCTCAGATGAAGTGATATTTTATCTCAATGTGCTTCGAATTGTCATGAAATAATGGATTTTCTAAAATCTTGACACAACTTTGATTATCACAGTGTATTAAGGTTGTCTCTATCTCTTGATCAAATAGTCCAACAAAAAATTTATGAAGCCATATTGCTTCACGACTTGCAACACTGGTTGTGATATACTTCACTTATGTTGTACTAAGTGCTACATAATTTTGTTTCCTGCTAAACCAGGATATCATAAATGATCCTAAGATGAAGCAAAACCCTAAGGTTATCTTTTTTTCCATTGCATTCCCTACCCAATCAGAATCAGTATATCACTGCAGCCCCACTTCACCACCTGAGTCATATATCAGACCATATCCAACTGTACATTGAAGGTACCTCAACACATGCTTTGTTGCAACCCAATGGAAGGGCCTCGGTTCAACCATGAACTGGCTTAGGGTGTTCACCGTAAAGAAAATATCTGGCATGGTGTTAACCAAGTACATCAAGGATCCAATCATCTTCCCGTGCATAGTGGAATCCACCAAATATGAATCTGTAGAAGAGTCATTCAACTTCTTCAGATTTTTTGTCATAGGTGTAGCCATGGACTTGCAATCCATCATACTAAATCTACTCAAGATATCAACTATGTACTTCCCTTGTCCTAGGAATATCTCACTTGGTTTCAAACACACCTCCAATCCTAAGAAATAATGCATCAAGCCAAATCCTTCATCTGAAAATCATAGGCAAACTCCCTCTTGCATTGATCGATGAGTCATTTTTCTCCCATAAGAAACACATCATCAACATATAACACCAAGATCAAAGGATCACCATCAACAACCTTATAGTAAAGGTTGGGATCTTCTTCACTCTTGGTTAAGCCCAAGCTCATCAAGTATCTATCAATACTAGAGTACCATGATCTTGGTGCCTGCTTTAGTTCATAAAAGGCCTTCTTCAGCCTGCAAACATGAGACTCCCTCCCATGTACCTCAAGTCCCCGAGGTTGGTTTTTGTACACTTCCTCCTCAATCACACTATTGAGGAATGCAGTCTTTACATCCATATTGTGTAATCTCCAATCCATGTCTACTGTAATGGAAATAATGGTTTTGATGGAAGTGTACCTAGCTACTGGAGAAAACGTCTCCTCATAGTCCACTCCCTCTTTTTGGGAGAACAATCTTACCATGAATCTCGATTTGTAATTTTCAATGTTGTCATCTACTACATACTTGATCTTGTAGATCCACTTGGAAGCCACCATTGACTTCTCCTCAGGTCTCGACATAATGTCCCACACATCATTCTTCATGATGGACTGGTATTCCTCCATCATGGAATCTCTCCAAACTTGTTGGTATGTTTCCTCCTCATAAGTAGAAGGTTCATAATCAGTGATGTTACTCATCAATTCCATATAACTCATGAATTTATGAGGTCATCTACTTTTCATGAAAGTGCCACGTGGAGTTGCATGCCTCTATACATCATGCAATGTATCACAAAGCCAAACTGGCCTCTTCCTAGTCTCTAGAACAACAACTCTAGGCGGTTCCACTGGTTCAACTGGATCTATTGACTTCTCCTGATAGTATGAAGGATGATCAACTAGAACAGAGGGACTTGAACCCACATCCTTTGGAGCCTCCTGTTCCTCACTATGGATCTCCATGTGAGACTCTCTGGACCTTCTGAAGGTTGTGACCTTGTCAAAGGTGACATCTTGACTGAACTATATCTGACGTTGTCCTTGAATGTAGATTCTACAAGCTTTTGATGTCTTTTTGTATCCAACAAATGTCCCCTTATTCCCAGAAGGATCCAACTTCATCCTTTCTCCTTGGGCACATGAATGTAATCTGGACAACTAAAGATCCTCAAATGACTAACTTATGGTTTCACACTTGTGAAATCCTCCTCAGGAGTCTTTTCCCCCAAGATCTGATGAGGACTCCTGCTCTAGACATACATTGTTGTACTAGATTCCTCTCTCTATAAGAACATGGGTAAATCATGATCATGAATCATGGCTTTATCAACCTACACAATGAAACTGTTCTTCCTCTTTGCAACCCCATTCTATTGTGGGTTGTAAGGAACAATCAACTCCCTCTTGATCCCTGCCTCCTTGTAGAAATGATTGAAGTCCATGAAAGTGTAATATCCTCCATTATCTTACCTCAAAACCTTGATATTATTCCCTATGAGGTTCTCTACCTAAGCTCTGAACTCCTAGAATCTGTTGAAGACATCATCCTTGGTTTTCATGAAGAAGATCCATGTCTTCTGGGAGAAATCATCAATGAATATTACATAGTATAGGAATACACCCATAGATGCAACTATCATAGGTCAGCATACATATGAATGTACTAGATCCAATATCCCCTTGGACCTATTGCCACTGCTTAAAAAATATCCCTTGTCATTATTTCCAAGTGCACATCCTCTACAAATTACATCATGCTCTACTTGAAGCTCTAGAATTCCTATGACCATCCTCTTCAATGATGGTAAAGCCCTGCAATATAAGTGTGCAAATATTCGATGGCATAGGTCACACAAACTGATGTTTTCATGTACCAATGCCTGGGTTGGTCATCCCAATAGTTTGTATATACCTCCATCTCGAACACCAATCATTGATGCATATTCTATAACATCTCTGTTATTTATCATAGTGCGATAAATCACGGCTTGCATATAAACAGAGAGTAACCAATAGAGTTGGTCACACTATGTAGTGCAATCCTTAAGGCGGTCACACCTTGTAATTAGGAAAATCACGGTGAAAGGGAATGTGGTCACTCTGTGTGCACAGACTACTCATGACCATGGCCGTACAATTATAAAAAATAAAAGATTTGAATAAGATCTATCATATCTGGCACTGAAAGATTTTAACTAGCTTTGGAAAAGACTTATACTAGCTCTGGCACTGAAAGATTTTAACTAACTCTAGTGCCATGTTGAATTTTTCTAAT
>JASDQU010790051.1:6834-22994 GCA_032191745.1 Picea mariana | reverse complement strand
AAGCTCAGAAAGCACCTTGGATTCAAGTTGCGACTGTTTAATTAAATACAGATGAACTTTGTAGCGAAGCTCATCATTGTGCCAAGAGTACCCTCAGGAAAATGGAGAATTGGCTTGCAATTGTTGGATCAGATGCAAAATTTTTGGATCTTGTAGCCATTCCTGGTGAACAACTTGGAGCCAATATGGTACAATGAAGGAGAGGGAAAAAAGGGACCCTTCATCTTCATATTTTCTTGAAAGACCATCAACAACCACATTGTATTTTCCTTTCTTGTAAATGATCTCATAATCATATCCAAATAGCTTAGTCACCCATTTTGTTTTCTCTGGGGATGAAGAACATTGCTCCAGAAAATAATTGAGGCTCTGGTGATCTTTCTTAATTTGGAAAATTTTCCCTAGTAGATAAGGGTGCCATAGGTACAATGCATGTAGAATAGCCAACATTTCCTTTTCATATATTGATTGGCCCAAATTTCTCTCTAAAAGTTGTTTGTTGGTAAAGGCCAAAGGTCAACCATCTTGCATAAAGACTACTCCAATTCCTCTCCCAAAAACATCACATTCTAGGAAAAAGGTGTTTTTAAAGTCAAGAAGGGCCAAGACAGGAGTGGTGTACACATATTCTTTCAAGGCTTGAAAGGCCTGATCAACTGCATGATTCCAAGTGAAATAATTCTTTTTAAGGAGAGTAGTGAGACGCACCACAATATTTCCATAATTCTTAACAAACTTGAGATAATATCCTGTTAAGCCTAAAAAACCACGCAAGATTTTGAGATTCTTGGGGCAGGGCCAATCCTGCATAGCTTCAATATTTTTAGGATCCACCCTGCCACTTGCCTTTCCAACAATATGAACCAAGTAATCGACTTCGAGGCTCCAAAATAACATTTAGATTGTTTAAGGAAAAGTTAGTGATGAGAGAGTAGACGAAGAACTCGATCCACATGAGCAAGATGGGTTCTCCAAGGTTTACTATAGATGAGAATATCATCAAATAAAACTAAGACAAAATGACTAAGAAAAGGACGAAAGAAATGATTCATGAGTCTTTAGAAAGTGGAGGGAACATTACACAAGACAATGTGCATGACCAATAACTCATAGTGGCCCTCATGATTTTGAAATGCAATCTTAGGGATATCAACCTCTTTCATATGTATTTGGTGGTAGCCAAAACAAAAATCAAGTTTAGTAAAGAATTGGGCACCACTTAATTCATCCAAGATATCATCAATGACATAAATGGGGAATTTGTCTTTGATGGTGAGTTTATTAAGGGAGTGAAATTCAGGACACATGTTCCAAGTTCCTTATTTCTTAAGTATCATGACCACATGATAAGAATATGGGATAGTACTAGGACAGATAATTCCTGCAACAATAAATTATTGAACAATTTACTCAATTTCATTTTTCTGGGAAAAGGTATGACGATAGGGATGGGCATTGGGAAGAAGGATTCCTGGGACAAGGGGAATGGAATGATCATGAACACCATAAGAAAGAGGAAGGCCCTGGGGAGTGAAAAAAACAACTCAATGTTTGGAGAGGATGGATTGGAGGTCAGGAGGCATAAGGGGTGTCTCAGTGGCATTAATGGAATGGAATTGTGCAATAATTCTGGAATGACATTTTTTGAGGAGATTTTCCATGCGATGGGAACTGATGATATCAGGGGAAACTGTTGTGATGCCTTGGAACTTATACTATTGGCCCTCCTGGTTGAATTGCAGGGTTAATTCCTTAAAATCCATGAGCATGGGGCCCCGAGTCCTTAGCCATTTGGCACCCAATACAATATCAAAACCACCCATGTCGATAGAAAACATATTAGATTTCATGTGGTATTGACCAATTTGGAGAAACAGATTTTCATAATGCCCCACATATTTCATGAACCTACCATTGGAAACCATGTTTTGAAAGTTGTTGACTGTTCGGATATAACAATTAGTTTCTTGGACAATGCAACGATGAATAAAATTATGGGTCCTGCTATTTTCAACTAGGATTATGACCTTATAATGCTTAAAGTAACCAATTAGCTTGAGGGTTTGGGGAGTACAGAATCCAGTGAGAGCATTCAGGGAAATGACTGGTTCAAATTCTGGAGGGTTGGAAGGTTGAGTCATGTCAATGTGAGCCTCAACATCTTCTTCAGAAAAATCCTTAGAGATGGCCATAAAAATATTTATTTCCTTACACTTGTGTAGGAAAATATTTGTCATCAAAATTATAACAAAGGCCCTTGAGTTAGCATTCATCCATTTTTTCACAGGTCAATTTTTGGATCTTTAATGGAGAAAAAGGAGGGGGAGTGACTGGTTTAGGGCGAGGAATGAAGGAGGGGTTTCTGGTTTGAGAAGATACAACTTGTTGTGCTTCCTTAGATTTTTTAGTAGCTTCCACACAAATTTGAGGGAGAGCCATGAGGATGTGGGCACAGATCTCATCCTTGAGGCCACTAATAAAGAATTCTTAGAAAAAAAACATTAGACATGCCCTATGTGCATAAATCCAATCGCTCAAAAGAAACTATAAAGTCTTCCACTATGCTAGATTGTTTCAACTTTGTTAAACGACCTAAAGGGTTGGTTTCAATGTCAAAGCATTCATAAAGCTCTGCAGCAAATTGTGTCCAAGCCACATACCATTGGAATTTTGTTTTTCTCCATTTCCAATGTTCTTGATCTAGATGGAGAACACCATACAGGAGTTTGACCAACTCATTTGTAATGTCTTATAAAGAGAAATCATGTTCCATTTGAGTTACCTAGCTGATGGGATCTGAGCCATCAAATTTTTTCACATCGACACACAGAAGGCGTAGGTCACGCTGAAAGTGATAGGGATTAAAATTATGGGAATTGGAGGAAGTTTCACCTTCGGGGTGCAAAGGTGGGTCATAGGAGGTAAGGTTTGCAGGGATATTCAACTTGGTGTAGATCATGTCAGTGAAGGATGCAATCCGGGTAGAGAGGTCCTATTTGATGGTTTCCATTTTTGCATCTATGGAGGAATGAATTTTTTTTATTGATGGTGGCAATATTGGCACTAAGTTGCCACACTTCTTGTTGGGTCTCTGTGAAATTAGAGGACAAGGAATTAAAGCAGGCTTCCAAGTCTTGGCTACGGGTGTGGGTCATGATAAAGGGGAAAAATGGAAAGGGATGGTTGGGATCACAGAGAAAATGGGTTATGGGTGAAGGATATCACGACGATAAGGGAGACAAGGGGAATCCAATGGGGTAAGGCCCAAATAAGGGGGTTGGAAGGGGTTCGGTTCCATAGGATTTTTTTTGCTAAAAAATGATAGGTATGATTGCAATCAGGGAAAATAGAGGAATCCAATGGGATAGGGCTCAAATAATGGTGCCAACAATATCCATACTCATTTTTTTTTAAACTCCTGCAAAATTATACTCCGATCTGAAGAATACTATAGTGTTGAAATGCCCAAATTCTTAACATGAAGAAATGTGTAGTAATTTCACAACCAGGATGCAGGAGGCACATTTACGTGACAATAGATCTTGTATGTTTTGTTTTTGTTTACATCCCAAGGGTTAGGGTATTCAGGGTTTCTATAGACAAGGGTTTTCCCTGTGTTATAGCTATCTAATATACGTGGGGGGTCCAACAATAGTACTCGACCCAATATCTCAGGGCACCAACTAAGAAGGCTAGACCATGCCCTTAGCCATAATACCCATGTACTAGAGAGTATATTCCTGAGTGTTTTTCTCAGTGTCACTATAGAATTCAGGAGGTTGATCATTTTATCTATGGAGGGCTTCAGGATATCTAGGTTGATCCATATACAGGTGTTGTCTAAAGAGCTACCATTCGAAGGGGTAGAAACATGGGTTACAAGGGTGGCCAACAATGTGAGATTAAGTACCACTTGTAGTTCATGCATGTATGCTTCTCCGACCACATATTTATGTGTTGAATGACATATCTTTATAGATTTAAGACACCAGAATATGTCTCTACCCCGAAAAAAATAACCCACAATTTTCGGTTGAGGAAAGTGCTCTGATACCACTTGCAATATTCCAAATATAATATAGTATGTAGAACAAAAATATTTAGCAAGAAATGGAAGAAAAACAATGATATAACTAGATCAATATCAGAATAATACCAGAATAACACCAGAAAGAGAACCTTAATTAATGATAGCAATGTTCACTTTCCTCTTCGAGGGGGAAACCTCAAGCAAAGCAGAGATTTATTACAATAATCTCCAAGAAAAAAATTATCATTCCCTTGACTCCTATTTATACTAAATCTATCTACCAAAAGAACAATATAGAGGAATATCTTCTATAAGAAGAAGCTTCTATTAGGTATTCTTACATTTGACTTATTCTTCTTTATTACCAGACCTTATTAATATTGTCCTTTATTACATGGAAAATATAATATTCTATCTACGTGAGGGGTTAGGGAGGTTAGGTCCCTAATAGTTTATGTGAATGAGTGTCTAGATATCTCTAGATCACCAATATGACACATTATTCTTATCCATGTAGAGTATATCATTTGTATTATTTATTCTACCATTCAGTTAATACAATTCAATTCATTCCTCTCTCTCTCTCTCTTGCAAGATTTGTTTGAATTTATCTATCTAGGTTCTCTGTGTAGGTTTCAATGAAACTTAATGTTGAGACCTAAGTCTACACCCCTGCAAATCCTCTCTCATTTCCCTATACCTCCATAAAAAGTAATTCCTTTTTTGTTGGTTAAGTTGGTTCCCCATTACCAAATGACACAATTTTTTCTCATTACCTCTCTTGATTGATTCTTTGCACCATATTTTTGTTTTCTTGAGGGATAATTACTTGTCATGGTTTGGTTTGAAGTACTTGTCATAAAAATTTCCATAGGTTGAGCTCATAGAAGGTATAACAATGTTTTATATGCAGAACATAGTTAATTGCAAGAACCAGGCTATTCTTGCAAACAAGGATTGGCGCACTAATCTTTGAAATCATTTTATAATTTTTTTTTTTTTATTTTAAATATTTGAACCGTTTGAATGGCGCCTGCATACCTGCACAATCATAAACAAGCGCCTCCACACTAGATTACACTCAGTTCCATCATTACACATCATTAGTTATGATTGTGAGAATTGTATCGGTTCATCATGGCCACTACAACTTGAATGGAGGATTAACAACACATAGGTATCAGTTTAAATATGAAGAAACCCACATTCACTGCATCAACGAAATCATAGCTACTCTTCCCACAATGGTTCCTCCTCGAGAATGATGGAAATTGAACATGAACGATCCACAAGGACTGGAATTGTTCGAAGCCATACCCAAAATCAAATAAATTTGTGTAAAGGCCGAGTGGTATGATTTCCTATGCACATTTGAAGGACACCACACAGACTTGGCTATGTTTTTTGAGTAGACATTTGATGGCTTCCAGACCTTGCTTGGGGATACTTGGATCCATGTTACAAAACACTTCATTGGAGCAACTTGCACTCTCCGTGTCTATGGGGAAATATGGTTCAAGAAAGGAAAGCTGCCTCATGATCTCTGCAACAAATTCTTGGTTCCTGGGCACCAAGACCCCGATTGGATCCAAGGAATCCATGTGGAGTGGATAAAGGAAGACTGGAAAGAATCTCTAACAACAGTGCATATGTATATCACATGTGAGGGTCGATTCATTATTGTACAATGCTATCACCTTTGTTTCCTTATGCATCTAAGTGGAGACAACGAGATTAATTTACCATATTACCTACTTAAGAGCCTATCCAAAATGGCTAGGAGGGTTGAAGTTCACCCTGAATCTTCTCATAGAATCATGTACCATCAGGGATTGATTAAATTGTTGGTAACTTTTTCTCTCGAATAACTTGAAATGCCTTGGGATTATTTCTTGAATTCCATGGGAATGAAAGAGCAGGAGAATGTGCCCGATTCGCAAAACGAAGGTGATGCAAGTGAGGAGGTCAGGGTTTCTCCATAGCTTGGGAGATCAATGAATCCTTTCCAACCCACAGTGAGTAAAGGGAAAGGCCCTAAAATAATAAATACGCAAATCATAAAAGCAACAAACATCTCTTTTGTTGAACAAAGTGGTTGGCTACAACATTGTGGAACTTAAAACAAATGACATCCCCAGGGGTCTAGTGCCATTGGAAAGGTTATTTGAGAGTTATTATGTCTCCAGAGAAGTTGCCATAAAAATCAAGAATACAAAGTAATGGAATGCAACATTGGGACTGTTGAAAATCCCAAAATAGTCAAACTATCCAAGGAACTAGCTCTAGAACAAAAAGACAGGTATGTCAGCCTCATGAAAAATTTTGCTGATATTTTTGCATGGTCATATGAGGATTTGAAGACATTTGACACTAACATCATCCAGCACAAGATCACTCTGAAGGCTGGTTCTAAGCCATTCAGATAAAATATTAGGCAATTTAATCCAATTCTGATGTCCATAATTGAAAACGATCTGAAACGAATTATTGATGCCAGAATTATTGTGCCCTTGAGATAATCGGATCGACTAGATAACTTGGTAACCATGAGGAAAAAGAGTGGGAAAATACACTTGTGTGTTGATTTATGAAATGTCAACAAGTGTTATTTAAAGGAAAAATACCTCCTACCCAAGATGGACCACATTTTGCAAAGGGTAGTAGGTTCCCACATGATTTCGTTGTTGGATGGACACTTTGGTTATAACTAGATAGTAGTGTGTGAAGAAGACAAATAAAAAAAACCATCTACCACCCCATGGGGGACATTCATGTATGAAAAAATTCCCTTTGGGCTCATGAATGCAGGGGCCACCTTTCAGAGGGATATGGACATAGACTTCGTGGGGGAAAAAGACAAATTTATGGTTATATATTTGGATGACATCACCATTTTCTCCAAATCAAATGATGAACATTTACATCACCTTGAGCAGATTTTCTAAAAATGCAGAAGATGCGGGATCTCTTTGAATCCCAAGAAGTCCAACTTTTCTATTCCATAAGGTAAGCTCTTATTCTACAACATATCAGTAGGAGGAATAAAAATAGACCCTAAGAGAGTTTATGCCATTCAGAAAATTGAAATCCCAAGAAATAAGAAGTCTATTCAGTCTTTTATAGGAAGAATAAATTTTTTAAGGTGCCTTTTGCCAAAAATTGTTGAAATCATAAGGCCTATCACCAAAATGCTGAATAAATATGTTGTTATTAAGTGGTCATTGGAGGAAAAATCAGCATTCCAAAGGATCAAAAAAGCTTTGGTTGAATCCCATGTATTGGTCAACCCTGACTATGCCAAAGAGTTCTTTATCTTGTCTTTTGGTTCCGAGGAAACCATTGTTACAGTATTGCTGCAAAAAAATGAAGAAGGGCATGAAAAACCCATAGCCTTTTTCAGAAAATCCCTCTAAGATGTTGAGATGAAGTATGACATATTATAAAAACAAGCCTATGCGTTTGTCAAAGATTTGAAGGCCTTCAGGGTGTATGTGTTACATTCTAGCATAACAGACTATGTTCCTAGCAGTAGTGTCAAAGACATTCTGGTCCAGCCAGACAATGAAGGGAAGAGAGGGAAATGGATTGTCAAATTTTTAGAGTGTGACCTGCACGTAAAACCCACCAAGCTGATTAAGGGATAGGGACTTTCCAAGTTGTTATCAAAATCAAGCAGTAAGGTGTTGGAATTGCATCATACCTTCACCTAATCGGATGCACCCATGACATAGTTTATATAAGAAAACATGCGAGTATATGAAAAATACTCTTCCTCACCTTGGTAAAAAAATGTTATTTACTTTTTGCAGCATCTAGAATGTCCACCAGATTTGAAAAATATGAGAGCCAAGTCTCTCAAATTAAAAGCTATAAAATTCATCATTTTAAATAAGAAATTGTATTGGAGGGATCCTGCTCGAATCCTATTAAAATGTCTTGACGAAGATGAATCTAAACAAGTCAAAAAAAATATGCATAGGGGAGTTTGTGGAGGACACCAACATTGGAAAGCCACGACCCTCAAGATCCTAAGGGCATGGTAATACTGGCCCAACCTTTTCTCTGATGTATTCACCATAGTAAGGGCATGCAATGAATGTCAGAAGTTTGTAGGAAAACAAAAATTAATCTCACTACCCATAAATCCTATCACTACCAGTGGCTCCTTTTAATAATGGGTATTAGATTTGATAGGTGAGATAAATACACCCTCCATTGGGAAACACAAGTGGATTCTCACTACCACTGACTACTTTACCAAATGGATCGAGGTTGTTCCCACTAGGAATGCTACTGACAAGGTGATCATGAATTTAATGGAGACCAATATCTTTTCCAGGTTCGAATGCCCTAGAAATCTTGTAATAGACAATTCCCAGGCATTCAAGTCCAAATCCATGATTGACTTCTGTGGAATCCAAAAAATTTCCTTAACACATTCCACACCCTACTACCCTTAGGGGAATGGGTTGGATGAGTCATAAAACAAGACTCTCATCAGGATCATCAAGAAATTGTTGACTGAAAACAAAAAATCCTCATACTCTAAACTTAAGTATGCCTTGTGGGATGATAGGATTAGCACCAATAGATCCTTGGGAACCTCACCATTTCAGCTAGTCTATGGGATAGATGTTGTCATCCCTACTCAACTTGGTCTACCAATTCTAAAATTCCTACAGGACGAAATTGAGGAGCCAAATAAAATCAAGAGGACAATATTTCAGATTATAGAGGTTCAACAAAATAGACAAGCACTAAATCAAGTAATCAAGGCATACCAAAGAAAGATCAAATTTTCTTTTAAAAATAAAACCAAGAAGGAGATCATTCAAGAAGGTGACCTGGTCTTGAGGTGACATGCCAAAAGGGATGAGAATCATAAGCATGGTAAGTTCGATAACCTTTGGTTTATTCCTTTTAAGGTGGTTGAGGTTCCAAACAATAATACATTTATTTTACACAATCTAGATGATACTGAGATCTTTGGAGGCCTAGTAAATGGGTGCTTCCTGAGACACTATTTTTCTTGAAAGACTAAGGGAAGGTCCCTCTTGTACCATAGCTTCTTTTCTTTTTTCAGTTGCATTTGATTAGTTAGTTTGTGTGTGAATAAAGACTCCATAGATCAACAAAGAAACTGGGGTGTAGTTACAATTTTGAATTCCAGAGATGCATGGTTGAGAGACAGTGGAATATATACATGGCTGGCAAAAAGAAACAAAGGTAAGAGAAAGAAGGTGGGAGCAAGTTATTGAGTTCCAAGCCACTGATTTGTTTTCCTCAACACCCCACAGGGGGGTGGTTTCCCCATTTGGAGCCAATGTCGAGACCTAAGTCTGCACCCCTACCCCTCTTCTCTCATTGGAATATACCTCCATAAAAAATCATTCATTTTCTATTGGTTAAGTTGGTTCCCCATTACTAAATGACTCAATTTTTTATCATTACCTCTCTTGATTGATTCTTTGCACCATCTTTTTGTTTTCTTAGGGGATAATTACATGTCATGGTTTGGTTTGAAGTACTTGTCATCAAAGTTTCCATAGGTTGAGATCATATCAGGTATAACATTGTTTTATATGCATAACACAGATGATTGCAAGAACCGGGATATTCTTGCAAACATGGATTAATGTGCTAATATTTGAAATCATTTTATAATTTAATTTTCTATCTTAAATATTTGAACCATTTAACTGGTGCTTGCATACATGCATGATCATAAATATGAGCCTCCACACCAGATTACACTCATTTCCATCATTACACAACATTAGTTATGATTGTGAGATTTGTACCGGTTCATCATGGCCACTACAACTTGAACAGAGGGTTAACAACACACATGTATCAGTTTCAATATGAAGAAACTTGCATTCATTGCATCAACGACATCAGAGCTACTCTTCCCACCATGGTTCCTTCTCGAGAATGATGGCAATTGAATAGGACCGAGCCACAAGGCCTGGAATTGTTCGAAGCCATACCCCAAATCAAACACATTTTCATAAAGGCCAAGTGGTATGATTTCCCGTGCGCATTTGAAGGACACCACATAGGCTTGTCTATGATTTTTGTGCATACATTTGATGGATTCCAGACAGTTCTTGGGGATACCTGGATTCATGCTACAAAACAATTCATTGGATGAACTTTCACTCTCCCTATTTGCGGGAAAAGATGGTTCAAGAAAGGCAAGTTGCCTCCCGATCTCTGCAACAAATTCCTAGTTCCCGAGCACTAAGACCCAAACTGGAGCCAAGGAATCCCTATGGCATGGATAAAGGAAGTCTGGAAAGGATCCCTAACAATAGTGCAGAGGTATATCACAAGTGAGGGTCGATTCAACATTGTACATTGTTTTCAACTTATTTTCCTTATGCATCTAAGTGGAGACATAGAGCTTAATTTACCATATTACCTGCTTAAGAGCCTAACCAAAATGGCCAAGAGGGTTCAAGGTCACTCTAAATCTACTCACAGAAGCCTGTACCATCAGGGCTTGATTAAATTGTTGGTAACTTTCACTCTCGATGAAGTTGAAATGCCTTGGGATTATTTCTTAAAGTTTGTGGGATTGAAAGAGAAGGAGCAAGAGCAGGTGCCCGATTTGAAGAATGAAGGTGATGCATATGAGGAAGTCAATGTTTCTCTAGATCCCAAGAGCTCGATGAAGCTTGTCTAATCCATAATGAGTAAAGGGAAAGGCCCTAAAATAATAAATATGCCCTCAAAAGAAAAAAATCCATAAGCCCCCATGGAGGAATCCCCTCGCATGGAATTGAGGTCTTCTACGAAAAAGGGGAAGGAAAACAAAAGTGGAAAAACTACCAGCATGCGCCCACCTACACTGGAAACACCACATAAGTTTCTATCATCCAACCATTTAGAGGAGGAGCAGAAAACCCCATAGAGCAACAACCTAATAAACCTTTGAATTGAATGAGAGGGAAAATTGGACCTGGTTCGCACAACAAGGAAGTAATTAAAGGGAAGGTTGTTCTTGTATAAGCTTCACCTAAAACATCCCCTGCAACTAGAGAAGACATGAAGAGAAAGAGAGAGAAAAACATGGAAGTTCCAAGCAATCCAAACAGAAAAAATAGAATTAAAAATCAATTGAGGTTGAACTCCAAGGATCCTGTTCAAGCCATCATTAAAACACCCCCAACAAATTTTAATTGAGGATGATGATAGTCCCAAATTTTCTAGCATGGAAGAAATGGCAGTCAATGTTTTGAAGGGAATGACAATGAAAAAAGAGAAATCAAAGTCTAGCGAGGATGAGGCTACAAAAACACCATTTGTGACAATGAAAAATGAGTATCCCATAGACTCCAATCAACAAGGAATACAATATTATGGACTTGATCCTGAGAAAGATTCTATTAGCACCTCACCACATGCAGGGGATCCTTGCCACATTTTACAAGACATTAAACCAGAGAGTAAAGTTGACATTGTGGGGGTACAAGGGTCCACTAAAGGAACTAAAGGGAAATAACTTGAGGTTATAAAAAGTCATAATATGAGAACAAGAAGTAGAGCATTGGTTGAACACAACAAGTTTAGCACAAATAAAGACAAGAAGAAGATGTAGGTTGAGGTCAAAATAGAGAGGGTCAATGGAATCCAACAAGTGAATAAACTGAAGCTTCAAGTCCAGACTTTGCAACACCACAACCAGGAATTGGAGAAATTGTGCTCCACACTGCAGAATAAGTATCAAAGACTCCAGAAGAAGCACCAGAAGACTTGTTTCTTTCTAAAGGAGATAATTTGAAGGAGTAGATAAAGAAGGTGCCAACACATCCAATTATCTCCCAGTTGGAATCCAACAATGCCCATGGATACCCGTGCTCGATACATAACTCAGTTCTTTCATTCCTTGTCAGTTTTTGTCAAAGCTCAGCTCACTTTAGAAAATGCATCAGTTTAATTTTATCACTAGTAGCAATTTTAGCCATTTAAGTGCAAGACTCTTTTATATTAAGGCATAATAAGTGGTCATTTGTGTTTGATATGAACCACTTATTTGGTTAATTCAAGATTGAAGTATACATTACTATAATCCAACAATATTTTTTTAAGTACATTACATTACATTACTAAACAAACCCTCCAACTGACCAACAAAACTAAATAATAAAAAAACCATTCATTCCAAATTTGAGGTGGCCTATCTCTTCCCTTTAGCAGTTAGGTGCAGAATTTAGGACCAACACTTCACATGGTATCAAATCCCATACGTTGCTATGAGAAAGGTGCACATGCACTCATTTGCAGGTACACAATATTTATGTAGTGAGAAAGAATATAATTTTTTTTGTCAACACTTCTTACGTTGCACAATTATTTCGAGTGGAAGACAAATATTATATTTATTATTAGATGTAAAGGCTTATAAAGAATAACCATTTCACCAAGAGTAGAGATTGATTCTATCGATGAGATTTTTTTTTTTTTTTCAATAGAAAATATACGGATTTCAGACTTATTTGCATGTTTGTTTCTCCTGAAATTCAGTATCATGTGATATCACTCTCAACTCCAAATGAAGCATGGACCAAATTGGAGGTACTATTCAAGATAAACAAATATTATGAAGAATTCTTGTAGGAGATTGAAAAGACAAAGCCAACAAAAAATACACCAGAAGAACAAGCTTCTTAGTTTGGATAGACTCTCATGCATGCATCTTAGGAGCCACATGCAGAGACTCCCATGCATGCATCTTGAAAGCCACATGTAGATACTTCCATGCATTCATCTCAAGAGCCAAATGCAGAGACTCCCATGCATGGATCTTAGGAGCCACATGAAGAGACTTATGCACACCCTCTTGTTCCATATATTTTAGAATATGTTGTATTTGTTGAAATTTATCCTTCTCATCACCTGGAAATTAATTCCAAATAAATCACTTATTGAATTAAATCACAACTGATTAATCAACTAAACATGCAACGAACGAATAAACAAGGAAGCCAAATAAATCACACATTAACAACAATATTTTTGGGTAGATACCCTTGGAAAACCCCTGGAGGCAAAACCTGCATTGAGAATGATTTTATTATGCTAAAATTAGGGCTTCCATAACACAGATAATGGCCAACTGAGAGAAATACAACTACAAAAAAAACTAGCAAAGTATGATCTTTTGTACGAACTAGAATTGCATGATTTTTGAGGTGTACAAACCTTTGCTTCAACAAACCCACATATGTACATGGTTGTCTCCATTGAAACCCATGTACATGTATGGAAATACTATACAAAAACTTTTGTACAATGCTACACTCTCCCATGACTTCCTCTACCTTAAACCCACCCGTGTGATCCTCTATTCTCTCTTCTCCTTGACTTGATATCTAGATGGAAGTCCTTCTCCACCTATCCAATATCTTTAATTATAGTCCTTCATGATTCAATACTTTGTGTTTCAAATCTCTTAAAAAAACTCTTGTCAAGTGTCAAGTCTCTTCCTCCTTCACCCTAGTCTTTATTTTATAATCATGAGCTATAATCTATTTATGATCTCCAAAGTGATTGATGATTGTGATTACTTCTCACCTCACTTGAGATTCAAAAACATGTTAATTACTTTTAACACTTTCCTTAAATAACTCAATTAACTAATTACATAATTGATTAATAAAAACAATTTACTTTAATAATTCCTTTAATTAAATTAAATTCAAGATTAGAAGGATTTGGATTATTTCCACACATCTAGACACATAGACCTGTGTAGAAATACCTGTCTGAAGCTACCACTAGCATCGACACTCCCTCTTAGCGAGGAATTTATTCTGCACCACTCCAAGTCTATCTCTGAAGAAGAAAAAACTTCCCTTTCTCCAAGGGTTTGATCATAGTATCTACAATCTTCTCATCTGTGGAAATATATTGAAGCTTCACTGATCCCTTTTGGATCCTATGTCGAATGAAGTGGTATATGATCTCAATATTCTTGGACCTCGCATGGAATACTAGATTCTATGAGAGTTTTATACAACTATGATTATCACAGTATATCACTGTAGGCTCCAACCCCTGATCAAATAAACCTGTAAGAAACTTACGAAGCCAAATGGCTACACAAATAGCCACACTTACTACCATATACTCTGCCTTTTTTGAACTAAGTGATAAATAAGTTTTCTTCTTGCTGAACCAAGTAATTGTTATTGATCCCAAGCTGAAGCAACACCCGAAGGTGTTCTTTCTATCTACTGCACTCTCTTCCCATTATGAGTCTATATATCCCTACAACTCCACTCCATCTCTTTCAAGATATCTCAATCCATATTCCATTGTACCTCTCAAGTACCTAAGCACATGTTTCTCTACTACCCAATGCACCTGCCTTGGCTCCACTATGAAATGACTCAAGGTGTTGACAACAAAACAAATATCTGGTCTTGTGTTGACCAAATACATCAAGTGCCCTATCAATTTCATGTATATCCTAGGATCCACCAAATCTAAATATGAATTCACCACCTTCTTCAGATTGGTAATCATAGGTGTGGCCATCGATTTACAATCCTCCATATGGAATCTCCTCAATATATCTATTGCATACTTCCCTTGTTCAAGGAAGATCTCTCTCGATACTTGGCATACCTCTAAATCCAAGAAATAATGCATCAATCCAATATCCTTCATCTCGAACTCACTCACTAAATACACTTTTCACCCTGTAATAATATCCTATGCACATATGATAAATAAATCATCAATGTATAGAACCAAGATGATGGATCTCACTCAAAAAGTATGAAGTACAAGTTAGGAACCACCTCACTCTTGGTAAATCCCATACTTTGCAAGTATTCATCAATCCTAGAATAGCATGACTTGGGTTCCTATTTGAGTATGTACAAGGATTTGTTAAGCCTACACACATGAGACTCCCTCCCGTGTACCTCAAATCCTTAAGGTTTCTCCATGTATATTTCTTCCTCAATGATCGCATTGAGGAAAGTTGTTTTCACATCCATCTAATGTATCCTCCACCTCATAACTAAAGAAATAGAAATAACAACTCAAATAGAAGAATACCTGGCTAATGGAGAAAATGTCTCCTTGTAGTCCACTCCCTCTTTCTGGGTGAACCTTCTCACCACAAACCTCACCTTAAACGTCTCGATGATACCATATGCAACATGCTTGATCTTTTAGAGTCATCTGGAACTCACAACTGACTTCCCCTTCGGTCTTGGTATTATGTACCAAACATCATTCTTGATAATAGAGGTGTACTCTTCTACCATAGCATCCCTCCATACCTGTTGATCTGTTGTTTCCTCAAAATTGGAAGGCTTGACATCAATGATGGTACTCATAAGCACCATATAGTTCAAAAACTTCTTCTGATGCATTCACTCTCTGACCGCACTCCTAGGAGCCTGACCAACATCCCTAAAATTCATTAATAGCCACCGAGGTCTCCTGATAGGAATGGAAGGGGCTAAATCCTCCTCCTCACCTAAAGTACAAATAGACTATTTCTCATTTTTCGAAGCCCATTTCTCCTCGTCCTCTGTCATTGTTGATGACTCATGAGTTCTGCTAGTTGCCAATTTCTCCTCAAACTTAACATCTCTACTCACAATTGTCTTCCTCTACATTGGAATGAAGATCATGTAAGCCTTAAAGGTCTCACTATACCACAAAAATATACCCTTCTTTCCTGAAGGCTCCAACTTCATCCTCTTTCTCCAAAAGAAAATGGATATAAATTGGACAACCAAAGATCCTCAAATGACCAATATTTGGATTCATTCCCGAGAATGCCTCCTCTGGAGTCTTGGCCCCCAATATCATGTCAGGAATATTGTTCTACACATACACTATTGTGTTACATGCATCTTCCCATAGGAACATAGACAACTCCTGGTCATGTATCATAGCCCTGACATAACCGACGATGGTCCGATTCTTTCTCTTTGCAACCCCATTCTGCTAAGGGTTGTATGAGACTTTCAAATCCCTCTTGATCCCTTCCTCCTTGCATAAATCCTTGAAGTCATTGGAGATGTACTCTCCCCCATTATTCAACCTCAATACCTTGATATTATTATCTGTCTAGTTCTCTACTTGAGCTATAAACTCTTGA
>JASDQU010790050.1:197402-212758 GCA_032191745.1 Picea mariana | reverse complement strand
CTCAAAATCGTCTTTAGTGTGCACTCCATCCAGATCTATTGTCACACCCTCTAGCTCTCCAATTGGAAGAACCCTGTGTTGATTTTCTAGTTTCAACTGAACACGTGAATATCCTAATGTGGGCTCTCCCATACATTGCCATGTCTTCTTGGGTAACATATTTACTTTAGATCCTAAATCTAGTATAATATCCCCCATTTTGAAATCTTCAATGTTGGAATTCAATCTGAATTATTTGCTTGTTCTCCTCCTTGTATGTAGATGATTAAATATTTTTTTTCTCTAGCTTCCCCTTGACCTTTGTGTTACATATTTCTACCATATTTTGTAATTCTTTAACAAATTATGGATCATTTAGCAATTTAACACAAGATTGCAGAAAAGGATTTTATGGTACTTACTTGTCCTAGGGGATGTGCTTCATTAGTGTGATCCAGTGATGAAGGCATCTCTTACGTTGGTATGTCCTAAGTCCACTGCACAGTTGATGTAGATGAAATTTTTGGCTTCAAGAATTATTGTTTAGCTTGCTTGAATGTCTCATTTTTGTTTTGTGCATCAAACTGCTTATGTGGTTCGACATTCTTCTTCACCCATTGGTGTTGTGTTGGATCTTGTCTTACTATGTCATCTCCTGTTTTATCTCCTCCACGTGTAACTATGTTGATATTTCTTCCATCATCCCTTGCTTCTGTAGAAATCCATTGAACATTCTAATTGCTATGATTTATTTTTTCCTGGATCTTCCCCAATAGTGTCGAATAGTCTTCTATGTCATGGTCTGATGCGTGACAATACATACATGTCGCAGGTGGAAGTGGACATTCTCTTGCATAGTGTCCTGGTTGTTGATAGTTATGGCATACCACTAGTCCTCTACCTCTTCCAAAGCCTCCTCTACCTCATCCTCCACCTCTGTAGCCATCTCGATCTCCTTGCGGGGCATTGTAATGAGGCACCTGATTATACTGTGTGGGATTATACTGTGGTTGCGCGGTATTGTACTATGGTTGCACAATGTTATATTATTTTTGCACAGTGTTATATGGGCCTAGTACTTGGTTAAACTGTTGTGAAACTTTCCCTATCATCATTTATTCCTGCACCCTATAGGTGTCTGATGTTCTTTCCCTCATCAGCTCTATTTTCCTACAATCTTTGTCATCATGACCCACTGATTTTCAAAAGTTGCAATATGAAATCTTAAGCATTGTTTGGTATTTATGCATCATTGGACAATGATATGGATCATGCCCCTATGTCTTATCTCACACCATAGTCCTCTTGATGGCAAAGGGTTTGGTAGTCCCATTTCCATATACTGCACAAAATTTGGGCATTCATTCTTATGGTGTCCTTCTATCCTACATGTGGTACACCAAACAACTTCTTTGTTGTCCTTACTCCTATTCATATTCAATTGAAATGTTAAATTCTTCAGATCCTCCTTCATCTCCTCTATGGTTGGATTTATCTTATGATATCGGTTATCTTCTAGTTGTAAGGCTGCCTATAGATCCTCTGCCTGAGTTTGAAACTTATGTTGTATCAAAGGGTATTCCAAGTGTGGTAGCAGGAAATTGACAAATATATGTCTATGTTGCATATTTTTCATGACATACTTTAGCTTTCCCTTGAATTGTTTGAATATTTAGTCAATCTCCCAGACATATTCCACTAGTTTTTGTTTGATATCTATCATATCATTCATGTATTGATCCTCTAAGCTAGGCTTCTAGAATTCATTTATCAGTAGTTTCTTGATATCCATAATTGTTCTAGTTTTTCCTAGTGGATTGTTTACAGCTAATCTCATGTACCAATCCAGTGCGCAGTCTCTTAGTGTGATAGCTAATTATGCAAGTTTTGTGTCCTCATATGTGATCTACTTTGATTCCCAAATATTTTCACAGATGAAAAAGTGCTTCTGAGGGTCCTTAGATGCCTCTCCCTTGAATTTTGGTAACCTGATGGTGGGATCATGTCTTGCCATCCTGAATGATGAAATACTACCTCCATGTGGTGTATATCCTTGACTAATGATTCCTGAATTGTCTCCCCCAGTTGTTGCTCAATGTGTATATGTACTTCCTGTTGTGTTTCTTCCACTGAAATTTGGTTGTCTAAATGGTGGTGTTCTTTCTAGTGTATTAGTCGCACATGGGTTTATGGGTTCCACACTTACAATGATATGGATAGGATTGTTTCCTTTGGTTTCTGCCCTTGGACCTCTTATATTCATTTCATATGTCGTGCACAGGATTTCCTCAATCTGCTCCATAGCCTGGAGATCCTCTACCTCTTCTTCATCACTTGCCAAGCCTTCCCTCAGGGCTATTGCTCTCTTCTTATTGTTATATTTGTGTGAAAATTACAACTCCTTTATTTTCAATCATCTCTCAATATCCACCTTCATTAGTTTCCATGGTCTAAACATCCCATTTTATATTCTAATTCTTTTAATGTTTCCTCACCAGATCTGACATTATTTTCACGATTTTTCGGCAGATATCATTCACTCAATCCCATTACGTTCCAACTGAAAATGGAACCATTTGTTGATTACTTCTCTCTTTATACCATTCTTGGGCTGACCCAAGTTCATATCTGCTATGGTTTTCAGCAAATCCCCCTAAAACTATCATCCCTTCTAGTAAACCAAAAGGAAACACAACACACAATATGCAATGCGTAGTCTCACCCGAGATAGTTCTTATGGGTGGTTGCAACGCTTGAGTTCTTGCAGCCTAGGAATGAGTGGGGATCTGGGATTACACTCTGTGATATTCATTTGTTACTCTAACATTCAGTTTATATTGAACATTCTTTCATTCTAATTCATGCATGTAAAATAACAGATCTAACTAAGTCATACATGATTTGTCTAGTATCTAACCATTGACGGTAAAGGGAATATACAATATTTAATCACATTACACATGATTTTTCATGGTTCACCCCCTCTTGGTATACGTCCACAAATATTTGGCTGCTCTTCTCTTTTATTATGGTGTTTTCAAAACTACATCTTTGTGTGCATTACAACTCTCCATCAAACGGGTCGAGATCTACAATGAGGCGGACTAGATCACACCAAGCTCCCTAATCTATGATATAACACACAAGATTTACCTTATTTCCTCTTGTCATATCAACAACTTACAAAAGAAGATCGAAGTTTACATACACTATGGACCACAACCAAAAACTTGAACCAAAACTAATAATAGTCTTGTAACCCAGACCTAGACCTCCTAGGTACCTATTTATACATGTTTTCGGCTTACCAGCCATTACATCCTCTTGCAAAAACCCTAATCCTAGCATGGTTCAATCTTCTTGCATGTGTGCCTCGCATGCTTTCCTCCTATGCATGTGTGTTTACCTTGCATGAGCTACTTTTCCTACAAGTTGTCTTTTCCTTCTTTGTGCTTTATTCTCCAAAATTAGTCTTTACCCCAAAAATGGACCTGTGCCCAACAAGTTGTATAGGTCAAACCCTGTTACAATTCAACTTTAATTTATAACCTATAATGCAATCGATGTGCCATATCCTATGTCGATGATATAAGAAACTTCTATTGCAACACAGAAGCAAATAAACAAAGATTCTGAGTTTTAAGAAATACAAGATAACAAATTCAAGGGATTCTCACACATACATAAGAATAAACTTTTGGAGAATTTTGTTACTATTGAGAAATATATTGTACCTTTGTATGTTAGAATTGGTGAGTCACATGTGGTTTTAAGTTGTATTTTTTTTATGTATTGACTTCAACTTATATAATGTAATAGATGGTAACTAAAAATGTTGTAATTACCTTATGAGTCATTCATTGGTTTGAAGAAGCTAGTTTTAAGTTAGAACATAATATTTTGTGTGTATATAAGATGATCAAAGTTGTATGCACAATGTTTAACAATTTTTGTATTTCATGTGCTAATAATTGAATCATAAGAATTTTAAATTTTCTATTTCTTCTATTGGTATGAATATTATGACTCATACGATCATGAACACATTGGTATTTATGATTTAACACCATTAGTTTGCTTCATCAAAAACATCACACTAGTTTTCATCATGACACAAATCTATATTTATAATCTAAATGCATACAACAACACAACAAGTACCATGCTCCTTAATATAATTTATATGTTGAAAATCAAGTTTGGATACACATACAAAGAAATAGTTTTAAATAATCCCATCACAAGTTTCAAATGCAATGATACGGTCCATACATAACCATAAAGAAAATCAAAGACAATTCTTTCAAGATAGTTTTACCACCATTAGTTGGTCTTCACATTGTACTCAAAGTGGAACTTTTATGACCTTATATCTTGCCTTCATTTCAAAAATCCTTAGTCCAAACTAAACTCCCAACTAAAATGAAAAAAATCAATACAATTCAAGAAAAGTATTGTTTTGTTATATACACAATAGGGTCATCCACTTTATAGAATTGTAAAAATTGTATAGTACCCCATGCCCAAGTATTCAATTCTCACTGTGTGAACTACTCACTCACTTTTACTTTCAACGAAAAATTTCTCACGCACTTGCACTTTCATCAGTAAACTACTCACTCACCTACATTATGTTTGGTTGCAAACTAATCGACACCCAACGAAAAACTCACGTACACACTCTCTTGGAAGTAGTGTGAACTAAAGATTTCTCAATTACACCTCTTATTAGGTATGTAGACTGAATATTCTTAAGTTGTTTTATTTTAATTTTTTCTTTCAATGCTTTTAACCCTAGCAACTATTTGAAACCCTAGCCATTTTATGAAGAGAAATAATATTTTTTGTTGGAAAATTGTTGTCATTGATGTCAAAGATAGGGGGAGATTTTTAAATCCAAAGAGAAGATCGAGGAAGCAGTGGAATTGTATAACCATGCCAACAAAGGAAAAAAAAAAAATCTTAATTCTGTACAAAGTTATGAGGAGGATGAGGCGACCTTGCAAATAGAGGAATGAGATCGAGTTTTGTGGTAGAGTAAACACAATTTGTTGAAGCTCGATGGCGCAGAGGAAGCTTAGGCATGTGTTGAATTTCTAAGAAGCAATGAGCCTAGTAAGGGAGGTCCTGGTGGTTCATTCAAAGAAAATATGAGAAAAGACAATATCTAAAATGTGTTGAGCGCACCACCCACACTAAGAGGAGGGGGTGAATTAGCGTGTGGACTATTCTGAATTTTTCTTCTCACAGGCTAGCAGTTAAAACATATTTGAATAGATTAAGAACAATCAAATCATAATTACAATGGACACAGAGACACCAGACGTTTGTATAATAGTTTTTATAATTGATATAATTATAGTAATATGAATATATGTGAAAGAGGATTTTCTTAGCACCAACTAATTTGTTTCAACACCAACTGAAGTAAGGAGCACCAACTCCTTGGAGAGAACCAACTCTTAGGAAAGACCCAACTTGCTGTTAGAACCCAGTCTATCCAACTAGAGTTTATTCAACTCCAGTAGTAGTGATCCATTATAGAATCAACTCTATCTCATGATCAGAGATATATCATAAAACACTCATCACTGCATTTCATGTTCTCTCTGAAATTCACGCCTTCTTCGCTTTCTTTTTTCTCTAATCTCATCACCCAATCTTTACTTCTACATCTCTATTTTATATTCACATCAACCTCAAGTCCATATATGCCTCTTCACTTCACAAGCCACACTTCATTCACATGCACCGTTTCAAGTGAACCAATCATGGTTGTATTTATATATTTGTTTATGCTCAAAACTTGTTTAAGTTATTGAGCCGACTTGTGAAATAACCAACTTGTTCATTAACAACTTTGGTACCACCATATCATCAATCCGGGTCTTCAACGTTACACCTAGCATCCTCGTTCCTTTCACAAATCGATTTCCTTCATTTCTGTGACAACAGCAATAGGCGCTTCCTTCAGACCATGATCATATGATCAATGGCATAGAACCACAGGCATAACAATTAAGCAACTTACATTCTAACCTTTAAATATTTTACCATATGACCAACGATGGTGACCTCACACTAGGTGAGATGAGATCTTGAGCATTTATCAATTCAATGGTCACAATTCAATCTCTCGATGAAATGGACGATTATCGAGACTTCGGGTCTTCATGACTTCCAACATTTCAAATCTCCTAAATACGAAATCGCCAAACAGATCAGATGGTTCACATTACATCTTGGAACCAAATCAATGGTTAGCATTAATGTGACACCCTGTTCCCCCTAGTTTGTAAATATAACTATAAATGGCCAAAATACTATGGAAAACCTTATATGTGTGAATATTGATTCGATGGACCTTTGTTTGAAACGTAAACGAATGTGAACCAAATTATTTACTAATAAAATAGACAAGTGTTGCATGACTAATGGAAGTGGGGTGTACTTAGAAAGACCACAAATTCTATATGAATAAAGGGTGAAGGGGACCAGGAATGGTTGCATTAAACTTCACCAAATTAGTGCTTACTGGATTTAACTGCTCAGGACCAAAACCATCCTCTGGACCAGAAATGAATTACAGTTAGGATGGTGGGTGGGAATACCTCCTCAAGAGTTAATGAGGGATGGAGTGTGTAATCACTCAGTTGTAAGGCTTCCATACTTGACCACTGACTGGGAATTCGGGCCACACGCAACCCTGTTGAAATATGTGAGGAGGGAAGGTGTGGTGGGCAGAGAGAGGGAAGGAGAATGCACCTGCAAAGAGTGTAGAGACAAGAAATGAATCTCAGGGATTCAAGGAAGAATGGAAAAATAAGCATTCTAGACACAGGAAATGGCAGAGAAGGTTATGATACAAGATGATAAACGAGCATAGTCCTCCTTGCTTGGTATCGTGTAAACCATTTCCAGGATCCTGTGGGAAGAGGAGAGAAACCTCTATCTCTATTGCAGCTGAGCGAGAAGAAAAGGTTGTGTTGTAGAGCATCATGGTCTAGCTCGAAGGTGTCTAGTGGTGAATCCGTTTGCAGTGACTAAGCCTACATTTGGGTGGAAACGAGCACCCCTTCCAGTAGTCGCTTCACATTGTCTGATTCTGATAAGTCTTTTCTNCTATGGCAAACCTTATATGTGTGAATATTGATTCGATGGACCTTTGTTTGAAAGGTAAACGAATGTGAACCAAATTATTTACTAATAAAATGGACAAGTGTTGCATGACTAATGGAAGTTGGGTGTACTTAGAAAGACCACAAATGCTATATGAAGAAAGGGTGAAGGGGACCATGAATGGTTGCGTTAAACTTCACCAAACTAGTGCTTACTGGATTTAATTGCTCAGGACCAAAACCGTCCTTTGGCCCATAAATGAATTACAGTTAGGATGGTGGGTGGGAATACCTCCTCAAGAGTTAATGAGGGATGGGGTGTGTAATCACTCATTTGTAAGGCTTCCATACTTGAACGCTGACTGGGAATTCGGGCCACATGTGACCCTGTTGAAAGATGTGAGGAGGGAAGGTGTGGTGGGTAGAGAGAGGGAAGGAGAATGCACCTGCAAAGAGTGTAGAGACGAGAAATGAATCTCGGGGATTCAAGGAAGAATGGGAAAATAAGCATTCTGGACACAGGAAATGGCAGAGAAGGTTATGATACAAGATGATAAACGAGCATAGTCCTCCTTACTTGGTATCGTGTAAACCATTTCCAGGATCCTGTGGGAAGAGGAGAGTAACCTCTATCTCTATTTCAGCTGAGCGAGAAGAAAAGGTTGTGTTGCAGAGCATCGTGGTCTAGCTCAGGGGTGGCTAGTGGTGAATCCATTTGGAGTGACTGAGTCTACATTTGGGTGGAAACGAGCACCCCTTCCAGTAGTCGCTTCACATTGTCTGATTCTGATAAGTCTTTTCTAGGCTTTAAATTGTTGAGTTAGAATGATGAATGATTTCTTGGTTTTTACACACACACACACACACACACACACACACACACACACACATATATGCATGTATGAACATCTCTGTGTGAAATGGCTATGTTATGGTCGAGATAGGAAAAATCATGTAGATTTGAAACCACCCGTCTAAAGAGAATACTTTCCCCTGACCCCCATTGCCGTGTGAATTTCCAAACCCACGTCCCTCACCCGTTCAGGGTGAGAACTTAGGAAAATAGTGATATGAAAATACTGAAAGGGAAAGGTTTTCCTTGTTCAAAGGACAGGCAGACAAGATCCATCCGGAAGGAGCCAAGGGTTGTCATGGTCGTTGGCTATGGGAAAAAGCACGTGAGTTAACCCCTTCTAGCCTCTTGGATCCACAAGTTCAGAGTCTGCATATCAGGAGGACTATGGGTTGGTGCGACCAAAACCCCTGAAACCTGAAGTTGTAAAGTAACATGGGCCAATGATCTATGGATCCTTCTAGACCCACCTCATCTATTGGATCTGCAAGTTTGGATTTCACACACAGGGAGATAACAGACCTCGTTCGTTGGATCTATGCGCAAAGGACCATAGCTGTGATATCTAGAAGAAAGTGCATGAGGACTAACCCTTTGAAAGTGCATAGGGTAGTGGACTTTTGTGAAGTCCCGAAGTTCCAAATTAAATTGAAACTGTCCATTATCTGAGGACAGGTGGAAGCAGATCTGGAAGTTCAAGGATTCGAACTTCAAAAGATTTGCAAGAGCCGCAACAATCCTAGTCATCCGTCGAGAAGGGACACATGGTGAGAGATCAACATTTCACTGACTCGCAACTCAGAAAGTCAAAGATAGTAGTCGTGAGAACTCGTGAAGTCTAAGTTCGCGATTTGATCACAACCGTCGATCAAAGGGAGGGTGTGGACCATTGATTTTCCAAGGATATATCAAGGATAGGGATAAGGGAGGTGAGCGGCCCTCCAACTTCACGAAACGTGAAGTCCCGATTAATGAAGAGTTGATCTAAGACATTGGATCGCAGGAGATTGTGGATCATTGATCTGACATCAGAAGTTCGTATTTCAGGATTCTGAGAAAAGGATATGGACTAATTTCCACATTCGCAATAGGTGAATTCCTAAAGTGCTTAAGGGTTGGGCCCCGAGTCATAACAAGGGGTCACATGGATAGAGGTCAAGGAACAGAGCTAGCGTTGGGCTAGGCTCTTAGTTCGAGAGTCGAGTGAGTCAAGGTGGGTTCATATGTGAATACCCAATGATAGCAGTAATGAAGCACCTTTTAGTTAGGCTCATGGTCATAGGTAGTGGTCACATGGAGGAGGTTTGCAGCTGGTGCTTGTTCACGCGGGAGAAAAAAAATGAAATTTTAGAGGCTTTACACTATAGAAGCTACAAAACAAGGGCGGGTGTGTTACAAATTGGTATCAAAGCATGGTTACAACACTTGGTCTGTTTGGGCTCATGGACGAGTTGTATAAAGACCACATTAATTGGTTTAAAGGGTGATATCTTACCTTACTCTCTTCCTAAAAAGTATGGTTAAGCCCTTATTATAGAAAATAATGATAGCTTATTGTTTTGTGTGTGTGTATGTAAGGAATGTGAATTGTGTGTTGATTATGAACTAATATAATGGTAGATAACAAAAAGTGTTTTGTCTGATTATGTCAAGCAGTCGATCAACCACAGGAAACTACAATCACATTAATGGTGATGTGCCATGAAGTGGGGGATGGATCTCACAATAGAGATGAAGAGTCTAACGAGAGGAGGATGGTTGAGACCCCTCCAGATCTAGCTGAGATGGTAGAGACCCCTCCAGATCTGGCTGAGACTGTGAGGAATCTCATGGCTGAATTACAAATCTGAAAGGCCGAGAATGAGAGATTGATAAAAGAGCAAGAGAAGCAAACGGAATTCAATGCAGTCTTGCTGCAAAGTTTATCCAACATACAAATACAACTGCAGCATGGACCTGACACCAATCATGTGGACCGACGACAGACATAAAATGAATCAAAGTCCACCTGAGATATTAAAACGTGGCCCTTTAAGTGGCTGCACTGGGAGGAGTACTTCGAGAAAGGTTCAACCTGGAGACAAGGGAAAAGTGTCAGACGAATCCTCTGGAAAGGAAACTGGTGACTAAGAGGGATCTTCTAGTGGTAGAATCAATTCACATTCTCAAAGAAAATGGAAGAAACAATAGCATTCCAAAAATAATAATCTCGAAGTATTAAGGAAGGCCAAACCACCCACTCTCGGCAGTGAGCTTAAGAAAGGAGAGGATGCGAAGGCCTAGATGCTTGGACTAAAGAAGTATTTTAAATTCCATGACTTCTATGAAAACTTGAAGGCCCGAGAAGCCACTTTCAACCTGAATGGAAAGGCTTCCATTTGGTGGGAAGACCTTAAGAATGTAAAAGGGATTCATTAAGAGGACCTATCTTGGGAATAGTTTGAGAAATACTTCAGGAAGAAGTATCTGTCGGAAAAATATTTTTCCGAGAATACTAAAGAATTCTATGAACTCAAGATAGTACAACTCACCATAGAGGAATATGTCAACAAATTCCTTGAGTTGCTGAGGTATGTACCCTACATAAAAGAAGAAAAGGAAAAGGTGCAGCAATTTATCAGTGGGCTACCTAAGGACTATTAGAACATAATTGAGTTTGATGAGCTAAAGACCCTAGAAGACATTATCCGAAAGGAAAGATATTTTTATGAACAGCTTGGGCTTCAGACAGAACCTCGTGAAGGCTGGAAGCAGAAAAATAGTTTGGGGTTCCAGAAGAAGGGGTTTTAACCCCCAAGATTTAAAAACTAGAAGAAGGATTCAAGGATGAGCTTTCCTACTTGAAGTGTACGCTAGAAAAATTTCCCCTACTAGAGAAGAAATAAACCTTTTGGATCAACCCCAGGAAAGACTGATATCCCAAAGAAAGAACCCTTGAAATGTCGGGGTTGTGGAGAAGAACATCTACTGAGGGACTGTCCGCACAGAAAACAAAACAGTAGGAGAATTTACAACATCCAATAAGCTAACATCGTCAATGACGCGGCCAAGAGTATGCCACGAATTTATGTATTCGTGGATAATAAACAAGACGACCACCAAGCTTCAATGGTGGAAATGGAAGGTATGATCGCCAACCATCTAGTATCTATTTTAATTGACCCTGTTTCAAATTTGAGTTATGTGGCCACTAAGGCTGTTGATAAATGTAAATTGCAACCACATAAACATGCTAAGCCATGGTTGGTACAGTTAGCCACTGGAACCAAAATAAAAATAGTGGAGGTCATATCGATGTTCCAATTCACTATGGATGGATTTACCACCCAAGCTAACCTTAACATACTTCCCCTAGGATTGTATGACCCACTGATTGGTATGGACTGGCTAGTTGCATATAAAACTAAGCTAGATTATTACCACAAAACCTTAGAACGTGTAAATGAAGAAGGGAGAAAGATAACCCTCCAAGTGATTCATAATCCTATCTTAGTGAGATGAATATTATTCCTTCAAATGATAAGGTATTGCAAAAAGGGATGTCCTTTATATGTAATACAGGTGTTGGAATCTGTTGAGGATGACAGACCAAGCCTAGAAGAACACCCCATACTAAGGAGGTACGGAGATGTGTTTCCAGAAGAGGTATCGGGTCTACCTCCGAGAAGGGACATTGACTTCTCAATAGACCTTTCACCTGGAGCGGTACCAGTATCTAGGAACCCCTATAGTATGAGTACACCCGAGATAGTTGAACTCAAACTACAACTAAAGTAAATGATGGAAAAAGGCTACATCCGGCCTAGCGTGTCTCCATGGGTAGCACCAATCTTGTTTGTGAAGAAGAAAGATGGTACATTCTGACTGTGCATAGATTATAGACAGCTCAATAAGGTAACCATAAAGAACAAATACCCCTTACCCAGAATCGATGACTTGTTCGATCAATTGGTGGGTGCTTCCATTTTCTCAAAGATTGACTTGAGATCTGGATACCATTAAGTCAGAATCAAGGATGAAGACATCCACAAAACCGCCTTCAGGACAAGATATGGTCACTATGAATTTTTGGTAGTACCCTTTGGATTAACCAATGCCCCTGCCACCTTTATGTGTTGGATGAACAATGTACTCAACAAATTCCTAGACAAGTTTGTATTGGTTTTTATGTATGACATCTTAATCTACTCCAAGAATAGAGAGGAACATGAGGGACATCTTAGACTTGTACTTCAAGTTCTAAGAGAGCATCAAATCTACGCCAAATTTAGCAAGTGTGACTTTTTCCAGAAGCAAATACATTGCTCGGGCCATGTCATATCCAAAGAAGGGGTAGCGGTAGACCCTGAAAAGATCAGATCCATCATGGAATGGCCTACCCCAAAGGATGTTTTGGATATCAAATCCTTTATGGGTTTAGAAGTATACTATAGGAAGTTTGTAAAAGGGCTTTCCAAGATTGGTTGTCCAAGAAGGGGGTTAAATTCATTTGGACACCGGAATGTGAAAAAAGGTTTCAGTCACTAAAACACCTTCTGACCCATGTTCCCATGCTAAATATCGTTGATCCTGATAATTATTTCCTCGTGTGCACAGATGCCTGCAAGGAAGGACTTGGAGGATTCCTTATGCAAGAAGGAAGTGTAGTTGGCTATGAATCTCAAAAATTGAATGAGCATGAAGTCAACTATGTGACCCATGATCTAGAGTTGGCCAGCATAGTGCACGCTTTGAAAATGTGGAGGCATTACCTCCTGGGTAGGAAATTTGTACTTATGACAAACCACTGTGGATTGCGGCACCTGTTTGACCAACCAAAAATCAATGCTAGAAACGCTAGGTGGATGGTCCTCCTTAGCGAATTTGATTTTAAAATCAAACATATCAAAGGAAAGGAAAATAAGGTGGTCGATGCCCTTAGCTGAATTATGAAAAAAATTCACCTGGCAGCGGTGAGAACCTATGAGACGAATGTCAGGGAAAGATTCAGGAATGCACAAGAAACAAATGCATTCTTCCAGACCGTGACCTCATACCTGGAGAAAGAACCCACAGGGATAAAGTATGAAGGCTACCAAATGCTAGATGGAGGTCTGTTGACTTACCAAAATAGGCTATATATTCCAACTTATGATGACTTGAAGAGGTTCATAATGGACGAATTGCACAAGACACCATACACTGGCCATTCGGGATATCAAAATATGGTCACGACCACTAGGAAACAATTCTATTGGCCTGGATTGAAGAAATGCATAGTTGACCATTTAGCTAAATTTCTAGAATGCCAACAAGTTAAAGCAGAACACCAGCACCCAGCAGGATTATTACAACCTCTACCAATCCCGGAATGGAAATGGGAGACCATATCCATCGATTTCATCACCAGATTATCAACATCGGCCAAGAAGAATGACGCCATCATGGTAGTGGTGGATAAATTGAGAAAATCCACTCATTTTATTCTCATCAAATCGACTTGCAAGGCAATATATATTGCCAAGATATTCATGAAGAAGATATTTAGACTACATGGCATGCCTAAAGAGATCATGTCTGACAGAGACACAAAATTTACTTCAAACTTTTGAAATTCCTTGCTGGCTAGTCTGGAGACCAAATTATTGTTTAGCACAACCTATCATCCTCAAACCAATGGACAGACAAAAAGAGTGAACCAAATATTAGAATAAATTCTAAGGATGCATGTAATGCATCAACCTAAAAAGTGAGAATACTACCTAGCATTGGTAGAATTTGCCTACAACAACGGCTACCAAGAATCACTAAAGATGACCCTTTCGAAGTCCTCAAGGGTAGGCCATGCAACACTCCAATTAGTTGGAGAAATCCTTTGAACAGAATTACAATTGGACCCAACATGTTGAAAGAAATGGAACAACAAGTGATTCAGACAAAGAAAAATCTGAAAATCGCTCAAAATAAATAGAAAATTTATTCTGACAAAAAGATAACCCCTAGAGAATTCAAGATGGGAGACCACGTCTATCACAGAGTTATGCCCAGGAAGAGTTTCCTAAGGATGGGAGCTTGTGCCAATATGGAACCTCGGTATTGTAAACCTTTTGAAGTTCTAGATAGAGTGGAACCTGTATCCTATAGGCTATCACTTCCTCCCACAGTAAAAGCAAATAATGTTTTCCATGTTTCATTGTTGAAGAAATGTGTACATGATTCTAATCATATAATTGACTGGTCTGTGATCTAGGTGGAACCAGAGGGAGAATTCCTGTCAGAACATCAATGCATACTAGATAGGAAGGAAACCCCACTCAGGAACTGAACGATTGCATGGGTCAAGGTACAGGGGAAACACTTTGGACCAGATGAGGCCACATGGGAAATGGAGGATGGCATGAGAGAGGCATACCCATTTTTGTTCACTTATGTACATACAGGACATGTTAATAGATAGAACATCGAGGACGATGTTACTTTATGGGGGAGGGAATTGTGACACCATGTTTCCCCAAGTTTGTAAATATAACTATAAATGGCCAAAAGACTATGGCAAACCTTATATGTGTGAATGTTGATTCGATGGACTTTTGTTTGAAAGGTAAACGAATGTGAACCAAATTATTTACTAAGAAAATGGACAAGTGTTGCATGACTAATGGAAGTGGGGTGTACTTAGAAAGACCATGAATGCTATATGAAGAAAGGGTGAAGAGGACTAGGTATGGTTGTCTTAACCTTCACCAAACCAGTGCTTACTAGATTTAATTTCTCAGGACCAGAACTATCCTCTGACCTAGAAATGAATTAGAATCAAGTTGGTGGGTGGGAAGACCTCATCAAGAGTTAATGAGGCATGGGGTGTGTAAGCACACATCCATAAGGCTTCCATACTTGAATTTTGACTGGGAATTCGGGCCACACGTGACCCTGTTGAAAGAGACGAGGAGGGAAGGTGTGGTGGGTAGAGAGAGGGAAGGAGAAAGCGCCTGTGAAGAGTGCAGAGATGAGAAATGAATCTTGTGGATTCAAGGAAGAATGGAAAACTAAGTGTTCCGGACACAGGAAATGGCAGAGAAGGTTATGATACAAGTTGATAAATGAGGATAGTCCTCCTTGCTTGGTATCGTGTAAACCATTTCCAAGATCCTATGGGAAGAGGAGAGTAACCTCTTTCTCTATTGCAACTGAGCAAGAAGAAAAGGATATGTTGTAGAGAATCGTGGTCTAGCTCGGGGGTGGCTAGTGGTAAATCCGATTGGAGTGACTGAGCCTACGGTTGGGTGGAAATGGGTACCCCTTCCAGTAGTCGCTTCACATTGTTTGATTCTGATAAGTCTTTTCTCAGCTTAAATTGTTGAGTTAGAATGATGAATGATTTCTTGGTTTTATATATATATATATATATATATATATCCATTTCACAC